>PISX010006632.1:0-95749 GCA_004024625.1 Mellivora capensis | reverse complement strand
CAGATATACAAACAAGTACGAGAGAATATTATGAGAAACAATATGCCACAAACTGGACAACCCGGAAGAAATGGATAAATTCCTAGAAACAAAAATAAATAAATAAATAAATTCCTAGAAACATATAAACTACCAAAATTGAGGGGCACCTGGGTGGCTCAGTGGGTTAAAGCCTCTGCCTTCAGCTCAGGTCATGATCTCAGGGTCCTGGGATCGAGCCCCGCATCGGGCTCTCTGCTCAGCGGGGAGCCTGCTTCCCCATCTCTCTCTCTCTGCCTGCCTTTCTGCCTGCTTGTGATCTCTGTCTGTCAAATTTAAAAAAAAAAAAAACCTACCAAAATTGAAATAGGAAGAAACAAAATTTGAACAGAGTGATAACCAGTGAAGAAATTGAATCAGTAATCAAAAACTCCCAACCAACAAAAGTCCAGGACCAGATGGCTTCATGGGCAAATTCTACCACACATTTAAAGGTGAGTTAATGCCTATTCTTCTAAGACTATACCAAAAAAATTGAAAAGGAAAACTTCCAAATTCATTCTGTAGGCCATCATTACCCTGATAACAAAACCAGATAAAGATACCATAAAAAAGAGAACTACAGGGACGCCTGGGAGGCTCCGTTGGTTAAGCGGCTGCCTTCGGCTCAGGTCATGATCCCAGCGTCCTGGGATCGAGTCCCACATCGGGCTCTTTGCTCCGCAGGGAGCCTGCTTCTCCCTCTGCCTTTGCCTGCCACTCTGTCTGCCTGTGCTCGATCTCTCTCTCTCCCTCTCTCTCTGACAAATAAATTTTTAAAAAAAGAGAGAACTACACCCCAATATCTGTGATGAACATAGTTGCAAAAGTTCTCAATAACATACTGGCAAACTGAATCCAGCAATACATTTAAAAAAGCATTCACCATGATCAGGTGGGACTTATTCCTGGGCTACAAGTGTGGTTCAATTATTAACAAATCAATCAACATGATACATCACATTAATAAAAGAAAAGATAAGAACCATATGATCCTCTCATTAGATGCGGAAAAGGCATTTGACAAAGTACAACATCCATTTATGATCAAAAACCCTCAGGGAAATAGGTTTAGAGGGAACATACCTCCACAGAATAAAGGTCATATATGAAAAACCCACGGCTAATATCATCCTCAATGGGAAAAAAACTGAGAGCTTTTCCTCTACAGTCAGGAACAAGACAGAGATGTCCACTCTAACCACTATTATTTAACATAGTACTGGATAGCCACTGCAATCAGACAATAAAAAGAAATAAAATGCATCCAAGTCAACAAGGAAGAAGTCTAACTTTCATTATTTGCAGATGACACCATACTCTATGTAGAAAACCTGAAAGAGGGAACCTGGGTGCCTCAGTCAGTTACGCATCTGCCCTTGGCTCAGGTCATAATCCCAGAGTCCTAGAATCAAACCACATCAGGCTCCCTGCTCAGTGGGGAGACTACTTCTCCTTCTCCCTCTGACAGCCCCCCCACCCCTGCTTATGCTCTCCTGCCCATGCTCTGTCAAATAAATAAAATCTCTGAAAGGAAAAAATTTCTGGAAGGAAGGAGGGAAGGGAAGGAGGGAGAAAGGAAGAAAGGAAACCTGAAAAAATCCACCAAAAACCTGCTAGAATGATAAATGAATTCAGTAAAGTCACAAGATACAAAATCAATGTTCAGAAATCTATTGCATTACTATACATCAATAATGAAGCAGTAGAAAAGAAATTTAAAAAACTAATCCCATTTACAATCACACCAAAAACAATGAGATACCTAAGAATAAACCTAACCAAAGAGAGATGAAAGACTTGTGCTCTGAAAGCTATGAAAACTCTGATGAAAGAAATTGAAGACAAGACTGAGAAATGAAAAGACATTCCATGCTTGTAGATTGGAAGAACAAATATTGTTAAAATATCTATACTACCCAAAGCATCTACAAATTAAATGCAATCCCTATCAAAACACAAAAAAAACATTTTTTACAGAGCTAGAGCACAATCCTAAAATCTGTATGGACCCACAGAAGACCCTCAAGACCCAAAGAGACCTTGAAAAAGAAAAGCAAACTGGAGGAATCACAATTCCAGACTTCAAGTTATATTAAAAGTTGTAGTGATCAAGACAGTATGATACTGGCACAAAAAATAAACATATAGATCAATGGAACAGAATACAAAATCCATATGAACCCATAAATGTATGGTCAACTAATCTTTAAGATAGATATATTTATTTATGTATTTATGTATGTATTTATTTATTTATTTATTTGACAGACAGAGATCACAAGTAGGCAGAGACTCAGGCAGAGAGAGAGAAGGAAGCAGGCTCCCATGGAGCAGAGAGCCCGATGTGGGGCTTGATCCCAGGACCCTGGGACCATGACCTGAGCCAAAGGCAGAGGCTTTAACCCACTGAGCCACCCAGGCACCCCTGGTCAACTAATCTTTGACAAAGAATATCCAATGGAAAAAAGACAGGCTCTTCAACAAATGATGTTGGGAAAACTGGAGAACAGCATACAAAAGAATGAAACTGGACCACTTTCTTACACCATACATAAAGTAAATTCAAAATGGATGAAAGACCTAAATGTGAGACCTGAAGCCATAAAAATTCTAGAAGAGAACATAGGCAGTAAATTCTTTTACATCAGCCATAGGAACTTCTTTATAGATATGTCTCCCGAGGCAAGGAAAACAAAAGCAAAAATAAACTTCATCAAAATAGAAAACTTCTGCACAGCAAAGGAAACAGTCAACAAAACTAAAAGGCAACCTATGGAATGGGAGAAGATATTTTCAAATGACATATTGGATGAAGGGTTAGTATCCAAAATATGTGAAGAACTTATAAAACCTAATGCCCAATAAATGAATAATCCAATTCAAAAAAGGATGGAAGACATGAACAGACATTTTTCCAAAGAAGACACACAGATGGGCAACATACACATGAAAAGATGCTCAACATCGGTCAGCATCAGGGAAATGCAAATCAAAACCACAATGAGGCATTACCTCACTCCTGTCATAACAGCTAAAATCAACAACACATAAAACAACAGGTGCTGGTGAGGATGTGAAAAAAGGGTAACCCTCTTGCACTGTTGATCAGAATGCAAACTGATGCAGCCATTCTGGAAAACAGTGTGGGTTTTCCTCAAAAAGTTAAAAATAGGGACGCCTGGGTGGCTCAGTCGGTTAAGCGGCTGCCTTCGGCTCAGGTCATGATCCCAGCGTCCTGGGATCGAGTCCCACATCGGGCTCCTTGCTCGGCAGGGAGCCTGCTTCTCCCTCTGCCTCTGCCGGCCACTCTGTCTGCCTGTGCTCGCTCACACTCTCTCCCTCTGTCTCTGACAAATAAATAAATAAAATCTTTTTTTTTTTTAAGTTAAAAATAGAGCTACCCTATCAGCCAGCAATTGCACCATTAGGTATTTACCCAAAGAATACAAAAATACTAATCCAAAGGGATACATGCACCCCAATGTTTATAGCAACATTATCTGAAATAGCCAAATTATGGAAATAGCCCAAGTATCTATCAACCGATGAATGGATAAGGAAGATGTGAGATTACATATTACTCAGCCATAAAGAAGAAGGAAATCTCGCCATTCTCAATGACACAGTTGGAGCTAGAGAGTATAAAGCTAAACAAAATAAGTCATTCAGAGAAAGATAAATACCCTATGATTTCTCTCCGCTGTGGAATTTAAGAAACAAAACAAATAAGCAAAGAAAAAAGAGAGAGAGGCTAACCAAGAATCAGACTCTGAACTATAGAGAACAAACTGATGGTTATCCGAGGGGAGGTGGGGAGAGGAGTTAAATAGGTGTTGGGATTAAGGACTGCACTTGTGATGAGCACCAGGTGTTGTGTGGAAGGTGTGGAACCACTATATCGTACACGTGAAATGACTATTACACTATATGTGAATAACTGAAATTTAGATAAGAAATTTGAAAAATAAAATGTGTACAAGTTAGTCTAATGATGATGCAGAGATATGAAAGAATTAACATCCACTCCGAAATATGATAGAAAATAGAGTGTGGCTGGTTTACTATAATATAAAATGAGTGAATCACATAACCATAAAATAAAATCTGTAAAAATGTGTGATACATACAGAAGTGATTTTCAAATACTAAAAAGGTTTTATAACTGTGCCAAAAAATTTTAACATAAATAATGCTGGATTGTCTAAAAAGGAAATGCCAGATAGAACATAGAGATCTAAAGAGAGTGGGGAGAGAAACAATGACATGTTCTAAGGCTATAAAACATACACTTTTGCCAGGGATTAACAAAATAATAAATTATAAATTAATTAATCATCTGAAAAATTCCTATGTATTTCAAGGTCTTAAAAAGGTACAAATATGTACATTTTTAACCTATGCAAAAATCTAAATTCTTCAAGACCTTCCAGAAAGAAATAATTACAAGTAAAGAAGAGAAACTATAAAAGAAGTGTAAGGACCTATTTTATATTTTTATATTTTAGCCAGAGGCTTCCATTGAGGTTAAACAATATAACCTTATTTAACCCTTAAACTGTCCCTGCTCCCTTTCCCCCAGGAGATTTACTTAAAAACAAGTCCCAGAAACCAGCCTCAGGTAACAAAGCTCAAATACAAGGGTGGGTCAGGCCAGGTGGAGACATCCGATCAGTGGGGGGATGCATACTGTCTCCCTAGTTACCAAGGAGTATGGACCCTGCCCTTTGGGTGCCAATTCTGACCAAGGTGATAGGCTGGTTCAAATGTCTACTAGGGTAAATTGTAATTCAGTTGGTCACCTAGCGTCACTGTGGAGTTTCCTGTGTGTGTTACAGTCTCATTGGCCACCTGTGCGTGGCCAGGCCCGACCGCATGGCCTTTGCCCTTAAAAGCTAGTCTGGGAAACAGAGAAGGGTCGCCCTCTCTGTAAGAGGTGCGTCCCCGAACGTTCGGTTAGATTCTTGATGCTTGGCACGAAATAAAGCTTTGCTTGACCTTCGCTTTATATCAGTCTCGCTCCTTTAATCACGGCCCCATTTTGGGGGCATAACAGGAAGGAAGGGGAAAATGGAGGAAGGGAGGAAGAGAAAGAAGAAAGGTAGGATAAAAAGAATTTCTTTGTAGTGAAGAAAGACTAGAATCTCAGGATAAAAGGATTCACTAAACTTGGCTTATGCAAGCAACTAAGAGTATAACTGGAGCATAGTGGCTAACAGGGTGATGAATGTAAATTGAGGTGGAGAAGTAAACAAAAGCAGCTACTTTGCAATACTAACCCAACTTCCACTCCCAATCCCCTTTCTCATTTGCTTGCTTCCAATACAGAGGTAAAGATGCTGTACGCACATCTTCCCAGCCTCTCTTAAAACTGAGGCTTTGATTGGTGGCCATATGGCACAGTTCTGGTGAAGCAGACATAAGCAGAAGTTTTTGCTTCCCTGATAAAAAGACTGATGGGCTGATGCTGCCTTTGCTCCTCCTTTATTCCGTGATACTCAGTGTGCTTCCTGGTACTACTGCAGCCACCTTGCACCCATGAGGTAACAAGCCAAAGTACTGAGGATACCAGATAAAAGATACAAAGCACATGACTCCTTGATGACATTGTTGAGGACCCTCACTAGACCTGGACTGCGAACCTCTCAACACCCTGTTTCATGATAGGACACTACCCCTAAGAACTTTACTTGTTTACCTGACTAATAGGCAGACATTCACCAAAAGCACTCCTAAATGGTACAACCCCGTAGGCCCTTTAAGGATCTTGAAATGTATTCAAGTGCAATGGGAAGCAGTTAGGGTTTTGTTTTGTTTTTTTAATTTTTATTTATTCATTTGAGAGAGAGAGAGAGAGAGAGAGAAAGAGAACACAAGCAGGGGAGGGACAGAGCGAGAATAGACTCCCCACTGAGCAGGGAGCCCGACCCGGGACTGGATCCCAGGACCCTGAGATCAAGACCTGAGCTGAAGGCAGATACTAAACCATCTGAGCCACCCAGGCACCCATATATAGGGTTTTTAAACAAGGAAATGTCATGATCCAATATGCATATTCTGACTGCTATGTAGAGAAAGACAAGAACGGAAGCAAAGAATTAAAGGATGGCAGTTGCATTTGTCTAAGTCAGAAATGATGGTGGCTTGGGTTAGTGGAGATGGAGAGAAATAGACAATAAATATTTGGGAAGTAGAAATGACAGTACTCATAAAAGAAGAGAGGACAGTGTAATCCAAGATGTGCCTGACTAATTGAGTGCATGATGATGCCTTTGAGAAAAGGAGGTAGAATAAGGTTGAGGGACAAGAAGCTCAGTTGTGGACATGTTAAGGTTTTGCCACACTTGCACACACTCTTACCTCCTCTCTGTCCCCTTGTCTCACATGACCAATTTCCCAATCACTTCTCCAACCCACTTTCTTTCTTCCATTCCTACTGCTTCAGTTTAGGTTTTCACCATCCCCTGACAAAGCATCTAGCCTCCAATCTCCCCAACACCTCTCCTCTCTTCCACACTCCTACCACAATGATGTTGAAGGCTAGAAAAAACTATTCATATCTCTCAAAGGCTTCTCATCATTTAGAACAAAAAGTGAGGTCAGACCCTTAACAAGGTAGAGGCCTATCTCTAACCAATTTCTATCCCTGCCATTCTTTTCCTGACAATATATCCTGGCAGTATGAGCCTCCTGCTCATCATACTGTCTCTCACACCCCAGCACCCCTGCATATGCTCTCCTTTCTGCCTCAAATGCCCTTCCCAAATCCCACGTCCCTCTCCTCTCAAGCTATATAGCCCCTGGTCAAGGGCTATGTATTGATCAAGCCTTCTCTCTCCACAAAAGTATGCATTCCTTTCTCAAGGTTCCCATAACCTACAATTGTTTTACACTTCTTTTTTTATTTTTATTTATTTTAATTTCTTTTCGGTGTTCCAGAATTCATTGTTTATGCACCACATTCAGAGCTCCATGCAATATGAGCCCTCCATAATACCCACCATCAGGCCCACCCACCCCCTCCAAAACCCCCAGTTTCTCAGAGTTCACAGTCTCCCATGGTTTGTCTCCCCCTCCACTTTCCCCAACTCACTTTTCATCTCCATCTCCCAGTGACCTCTGTGTTATTCCTTATGCTCCACAAATAAGCAAAAACATATGATAATTGACTTATTTCACTCAGCATAATCTCCTCCAGTCCCATCCATGTTGCTACAAAAGTTGGGTGTTCATCCTTTCTGATGGAGGCATAATACTCCATAGTGTATATGGACCACATCTTCCTTATCCCTTTGTCCATTGAAGGGCATCTTGGTTCTTTCCACAGTTTGGCGACCGTGGCCATTGCTGCCATGAACATTGGGGTACAGATGGCCCTTCTTTTCACTCCATCTGTATCTTTGGGGTAAATACCCAGCAGTGCAATTGCAGGGTCATAGGGAAGCTCTATTTTTAATTTCTTAAGGAATCGCCACACTGTTTAGCCATCAGGGAGATTCAAATCAAAACCGCACTGAGATACCACCTCACACCAGTTAGAATGGCCAAAATCAACAAGACAGGAAACAACGTGTGTTGGAGAGGATGTGGAGAAAAGGGAACCCTCTTGTACTGTCGGTGGGAACGCACTTCTTTCTTTACTCACCTGTCCCTACTAGACTGTGGGCTTTTTGAGAACAGGAGTCTCCTTTATTTCATCTTTTTGCCTAGCACGGAGTCTAAAAAGTGTTCTATACAAGTTTGCTAAGAAAGAAGTGAGTGTTGGACAGACTAACATACGGGAGAATTCTTATTTTCTGTCTTCCCTCACCAGTCGCTAAAATGTTCCAATGGTTAAAGACAGGGTTCCATACCCATATTTTGGCCCTCAAATTGTGCCAGTAGCTATTGTTTTCCGTTTCTCTTAATTTCCTGATACATTCCCAGTTCTCCATCCCTCTGAGAAGGCGCCATCAAGCAGCTCATGGCCCACGGAGCTCCTTCATCACTGTCGCAGGTAAGTATGTGCCAATGCTGGACTTCTCTCCGTCTCGTAGATATTTAGAAACCACATGTAAAATCAAACTGGGCACAAAAACCTACAGTTTTTCTTTAAAGCAGCTGTGGGGGTAGAATGCTTAGGTCTCATCATTTAGCAGTGTCCGATGTCCGGTGTTTAATGAATGAACGAGGTTCCTCTGATCTGAAAGGCCTTGTCCAAGCTTGGGAGCTCGGCGGAAAAAGAGGAAACCGAATGGAATAGTTTAAGGAAAGGCCGAAATCCTCCACGCTCCAGAAGCACCGCGCGGGTACAAGGCACAGGTACCAGTCCCCAGTTTACCCACTGGCCGCGGTTCCCTTTAAAGGAAGTGGGCGGAGCCATGCCTTTACCCCGCCCATGGCCGATGGGACACGCGGCCAATGAGAGGAGCCGTCGTGCAAGGACATGACGTCATCACGCTCCGGTCCGCGCTCGCGCCGGCCTCCCCCACCACGCGCGGGGAAAGCGGAGTGGGTTGGCGAGCGCGGCCCGCGTCCTGCAGCTGCGGTGGGTGAATCCGGAGGAGGAGGACGCCGTCCGGTGAAAGCCTGGAGGCGAGGCGAGTGCCTGGCCCCGGAGTAGTGCGGGGCGGGAGAGCCAGGCACCCCAGCGCACCCCAGGCCCGGCGGCGGACCCAGCGTTGACTGACTAAGAAAGTGCCCGGCGGAGGTGCCCTCCCGGGGGCGGGGACGTCCCGGCCGCCTGGGCCTTGCGCGCGAGCGGCGGGGCCGGAGCCTTCGGGGACAGGCACGCCCAGCGGAAAGAACGAAATCGGGGACGCCGCGCTCGCGCACCCTCAAAGCAGCCCTGTGGCGGGAGCCTGTTCTCGCTCCGTCGTGCACGGGGAAGCTGAGGCCTGCGCTAAAACGCCGGCTCCGTGAACGGTGTGAAGGTGGACGGTCGGGGGAAGGAGACGGAACGCAAGCGTCTCTGAAGTGGCCATTCCGGGAGGCCGACTGAGCTTCAGCAGTTCTAGCAACAAAGCTCATTGCGTGAGCCCCGGCAGCCCGCACATTAAACTTCGGAATTTGTTTTGCAGGTGACCAAAGCCACGTGATGTCCATAGTTCGTTCATCCGTCCACGCCAAGTGGATCGTGGGGAAGGTGATTGGAACAGCAATGCAAAAAACAGCCAAAGTGAGAGTGACCAGGCTCGTTTTGGACCCCTACTTATTAAAGGTGAGGCATGTCCTTTTTCAGAAGACACTGATAAATCACAGCATGTTGTGGGTTCTGAGCAGAGAAACAGTTCCACCAGTAGATGCCCTGGGCATCAGCTGTGAGCCAGACACTGTGCTGATCTGTGGGTGTAACGAGGTGAATTAATTGATCGTGGTCCATTCTCAAATTCCGGGGACACATAATTTTAATTTTATCATTCTTTGATAATTTAATTTGATAATTAATTAAAATTCTTTGATTCTTTGATAATTTAATTAATTAAAATTAACCCAAGAGTTAATTTTGACTGGGTCTGATAACTCCTACAGTCATTCGTATGCAAAGTACCGGGAGTAGAGAGCAGGACACCTGTTATCTTCCCACAGGGGTGAAGGAGGGCATCCTCAGTTAAGAGACCTTTGGGCTGAATCTCAGAAAGGCTTTTATCCAAAGGACTAGGTTGGGGGAGTCATTCTGGCCATGATGAGTGGTTTATGGAAGTTCTTTTATCCATTAAAGGGCATGACATTGTGCAGGAACAACACGTAGTTTGGCAAGATCAAGCCCAGAGCTTGACCCCCATAGGCACTGACTGTTGTTGAGTGAATGGAAGAACACTGGGAGCTGGACCAAGAGAGGTCTTGGATGTGGTGGTGTTGGATTTCATCCTATAGGCAAAGGAAGGCAGACTTGGAGACATAGGGTGAGGACTGGATGTAAGGAGGTGGGTAAGAAGGCTTTTGCAAAAGCTTAAAACTGGATATAAGGACCTGAACAGTCCTTGGAGTAATGGGAATTGGAGTGGGAAAAGTAGATTTCAGGAAAAATAGAGTCTTTGACTTGTTACAAGTACAAGGAAGCAAGAGAAAGTGCCAGGGATGTCGCTGCATTCAAGGTTGGGAATACAGGGAGGTAGAAATGCTCTTTGCTATCTAGGATGAAAAACACAGGAGCAGAGGGGACAGGGTGTTTGGGTTTTTTTAAAGATTTTATTTGAGAGAGCGGGCCCAGGAAGGGGGAGGGGCAGAGGGAGAAGCAGGGAGCCCGATGCAGGACTCATTCCCAGGACTCTGGGATCATGACCTGACCCAGAAACAGATACTTAACCAACTGAGCCACCCAGGCGCCTCAGAGGTGACAGAGTTGAGGGAAGGGGACACCAAGTGGGTTAGGGAGCAAAATAAAGTGGGCTTTTATTAAGAGTAATAACACAGGAGCAAGCTGGAGACTGAGACCGAGAGCATGGTTATTGTCACGACAGTCAGAAATACTTTAGCTTGAACATTGACTCTCGTTTACCTGCTGTGCCCATTGCCTTACTCCAGACCTGTTTTCTCACATGGCATAATGAGAATACCTTCTGTAGCAAGGTTGTTGATGGCCATCTGTGGCTCGGTCTGCAGTTTGAGCTACACGTGGAGCTAAGTGCTTTTTGTATATTATAGCATTTGATTCTCTGGATAACTTTAGAGATGCAGATATTAGAGCCTCGTTTTTTGTTGGGGGAGAAAAAAAAACTAAGCTTGGAATGATTAAGTGACTTCCCCAGATCACATAGCTAGTAGTGAAAGTAGCATGTTTATAGGCTGGAGAGAAGGCTCCACTAGGAAGGAGGAGTTTAAATAAGGGTAAAGAATGATGATGATTGATAGACAAGGATACTGAAGGTAATGGGCTGGAGAGCTCAGGGACATAATCCACTCTAGGATTTAGCTGTTTTCCAGAAATTAAGCAGGTAATTTGTATTAGAAGCCTCCTCGAGTGTATTATTTTTTCCCCCAAGTCCCAGCTTGTTTTCCGTGCATCATTTTTCATTTTCTGTACCGTATTGTCAAATCACAGATGGGAACTACTGTTTTGTTCCCCCTTCTCTCAACAGTATTTTAATAAACGAAAAACCTACTTTGCCCACGATGCTCTTCAACAGTGCACAGTTGGGGATATTGTGCTTCTCAAAGCTCTACCTGTTCCACGAACAAAGCACGTGAAACATGAACTGGCCGAGATCATTTTCAAAGTCGGACAAGTCATTGATCCAGTGACCGGAAAACCCTGTGTAGGAACTACCTACCTGGAAAGCCCAGTCAGCTTAGAAACCACCTGCCTACCCAAAAATCTGGAAGAACTCAATAGCTCTTCAGCACAGTGAAGGAGGATTGGAAGAAGGAGCCAAAGGGAAAAATTGATAAGTTTGCTTTATGGAAAAAGAAATTTTTCTAAGTTTCATTACCAACTGTCTAAATTTCTCTCCCAGTATTTATGAAATAGCTAAAAGTAAATGAAGTAAAGGCCCTGTTAAAATTTTTCATAAAAGTTTAAGGTCATGTTTTAAATTTCCTTTTCAGTGGACATACTTTCCTCTTAGAGTAAGTGTGCCTAGCAGTCCCCTGCATTGTTTTATAAGCTCAATGTTTTAGATGTCTTTTTTTTTTTTTTTCATTCAAAGGAATCTTGAATTTATCTTAGAATCTTTATTTGGGGAGGAAATATCTTTTGATAAAAAACAGATAAGACTACATTAAGTGAATATTTATTTTTGGTGGCATATATTTGAAATTAAATTTTTTCTCTGATTTAACTAGTTACAAATGGAACTAATTAACAGTCTGATTGGGGTCAGACTTCATCAGATTAAAGTCTGTATTATGAATGTTGAAACATAGAAAATAAACTTGAAAATTCTGTCACTTTTTTTTTTAATCCTGTATTCTAACATAGATTAAATAGGACTGAGTTCCTAAAATCTGATACATTGATGAAGTTTTAGAGCTTCTCACACTGTGCATTTGAGTTGGAGAGTTTGTTTTGTTGCTGTTTATTAATAAACTATGCACCTAGATTTTGACCTGAAGAAACATTAAGTTATATATTTCAGTCTTCTGGCTCTTAGAAAGAGACTTGGAACATATTTCAGTCTCAACTAATATGTGTATTTTACAAGCACAGGGTTTCAGCAGTAACCACGAGGCACTGTCCACACACTCAGGCTCATAATCTAGTAAGTGAGGTATGCATGGGGTTCTTTGTGGCAAAGAAAAGCACACCAGTGGGGAAGAAATTAGGGTAACTTCCCCGGAAGAGACTAGATAGTGCTAGAGAACTAAATCTTAAAGGAACAGTCTCCAGGCTAGTAGATGAGGGTTGTGGAAAGGGCATTCCACGCAGAGGGAAGAGTGTAAAACCCTGAAAGTATGAGAGAAAGGAGCATAACCAAGGGGTTCTATAAGCTGATGAGGACTGCTGGGACATTTTGAACATGAGTGGAGCTCAGGTAAGGAAACAGGCAGAGGGCAACCCTGTCAGAACCCCTCTCACTCCTGAGAGCTTTTTCTGTATACTTGCTTAATAAACTTCTATTGCTTAAGAAAAAGAATGAATGAAAGAAAAAGAAATAAGCAGAAATTACACTTACGAGGTTGTGCGTTATTTGACATTTTTTAAGAGAATGATATAATTAGATTCACACTCCTATAAAAGTTACAGCATCAGTGTAGAGAATGGAACTGGAAGAGGAAAGAGACAAACTTCAAGACTGTTCCTAAGACCTAAACTGAGCTGAATAAGGAAAGAAGAAAAGAGGTTGGATAGATGATGTTCCAACAAGCAAAATGGTGCCTGGGTCTCCCACAGGTGAAGCTGTATGGAACCCGTTATCCTGGAAGAAACAGGACACCTGTACAAGCCATCTCAAAAGCCTCAAACACTTAAAATGTTTACATATACTTTATTGTTTTTTATGTTAGATATTTTTCCTAATAATTTTGGTATAAAAATTATGCTCCAGGAATATGTCCAGTATTTCTTCTATGGCGTTGAGTAACCTAAGCTATACACCTGTGAAATAAAAGTACCTTGCCCAGTGAGAAGCATAGGGTTAATGGAACTCCGGAGCAAGAAGATAATGGAGGGGAAAAGTGCAGAATAAGTGGCCTTACACTAAATACCACAAAAGCAAGGTCAACCCAAGAAATATTTACCAAGTTTACAACGCAGAAAAATGCATTAGAAAGCATTTGTCTCTCTCTTTTTTTTAAGATTTTATTTATTTGACAGAGATCACAAGTAGGCAAAGAGGCAGAGAGAGGGGAAAGCAGGCTCCCTGCTGAGCAGAGAGCCCGATGTGAGGCTCCATCCCATGACCCTGGGATCATGACCTCAGCCAAAGGCAGAGACTTAACCCACTGAGCCACCCAGGCGCCCCTGAAAGCATTTGTCTCTTGAAAAATAGCTGAGAGGGACGCCTGGGTGGCTCAGTTGGTTAAGCGGCTGCCTTCGGCTCAGGTCATGATCCCAGCGTCCTGGGATCGAGTCCCACATAGGGCTCCTTGCTCAGCGGGGAGCCTGCTTCTCCCTCTTCCTCTGCCTGCCACTCTGTCTGCCTGTGCTTGCTCTCTCTCTCTCTCTCTGACAAATTTTAAAAAAAAAAGAAAAATAGCTGAGAAGTTGGGAGAATATGTGAGAAAGTCACAAGGGCACACTGACACCATTGGCTTGAAGAGGGCTCCTGCAGGGAAGGATGGGGACATGTCCTTTCTGCCCTGGGGAAAGCTCACTTCAGCCTCCCTTTTGGATCTCTCCAGTTTCCTACAGGTTCAGTAACGGTAAGCCAGTTGAGATCAGGAGCTTGCTCAGGCACACAGCCTCTGGCCTTCTGTCCTGCGCCCCTTGGTCTTCTTTCCACTGCCCTCCAAGAGATACGTATCTCCCTGGTCTGCAGTAAATCCTGTTGCCACTTCTCCATAGACAGGACCCTTTTTTCTCAGGTGGCGCTTTGGCATATTAACATGTTCAAATATTCCCCCAGTCAGAAAACTGCACCCCTTAAGCTCTGGTGCTTCCTTTGCGTCCAAGAAGCCCAGTTCGTCACCCCGCGGCTCTTCCCCCGCCCCCCGCCCAAGATTTTATTCATTTATTTGACAGAGACACAGTGAGAGAGGAAGAGAACACAAGCAGGGGGAGTGGGAGAGGGAGAAGCAGGCTTCCCGCCCAGGACCCTGGGATCACCACCGGAGCCACAGGCAGGCGCTTAAGGACCGAGCCACCCAGGTGCCCCGTGCCGCCGCCCCTGTTCTTCGGAGACCTGCCCGGGTAACAGAGACCGCCCCCCACCCAGCCCCCCAAATAGCCAGTCCGGAGGGACTCTTCTCGGCGTCCGCAGTGTCTTGCGCGGTCCTTCAGATGCTCCCCTTGCTGGCTGGGGCGTCTCCTCCTCCTCGTTGCCCCCCTTCTCGCACGGTTTAGCTCCCTTTCGGCCTACATCGTCTGGGTCACAGTTTTCGAGATTACGCTTGTGCCTTTATCTGACCCGGGATGCATTTTCCGGGAACAACTGCCGTCCTGACCCCACGCCTCTAAGTAGCTTCCTTGGCCGGAGATGTCCCCCGCGCACCGGTCAGCTCCTCGCCCCCGGGACTACGCTGTGGTGCCGGCGGCCCGGGCTCCAGCCCCTGCTTCCCGCGCCGCAGTGACTCGCTCTCCCGTCCGGGCCCCTCCCCGCCTTGCGAGCCTCTCCGTCTCCGCGCCTGGCGCGCTCTGCGCGTCCCCCTGGCACACCCCGGCCCCTGGACCGGGACAGCTGGAGAGCGGAGCCGCGGCCGGCGCCCGCCCGCGTTGAAACGAGCGCGAACACGGTGGTCCCGAGACCGCCCGGCTTCCTTCGCGGGGGTTGTCGTCGCCTGGTGCAGGCCTCTCGGGCGCTCCTTCCTCCGGGCCGCGGGGCCTCCCGTGCCCGGACCGTGCGCCCTGCGCCCCCTGGCGGCCGCGCCCGGCCCTGCAGCGGCCGCGCGCCCGGCCCCGCCCCGGCCCCGCCCCGGCCCCGCCCCAGCTCGGCGGGCCGGGCCGGGGGAGGGGTCGCGGCGGCGGCGGCGGCGTCAGCGGCGGCCGGGGTGGTGGGAGCCCAGGCGCCAGAGCAAGATGGCGGCGCGAGTACTGCACGCCCGCGGAGCGGCCTCGGCCGGCGGTCTCCTGCGGCGGGCCGCGCCCTGCAGCCTCCAGCCCGCGCTCCGGTGAGCAGCGCCGCCCTCTCCGGGAGCGGCCGGGGAGTGGCCGCCGCGGGGCGGAGGGCGCGGGGTCCCCTGGCCCGCCCCGGCCCGGCAGCGCTCGCTCGGGCCGGGCCGCGGGGGCTGCGGGGCCGTGGGGCCGAGGCCGCGGTGGGCCAGGCCGGCGCGGGCGGGAGCCTCGGCAGAGTCGGAGCGCGGTCCTGGCGCGCGGGGCTCAAGGTCACGGCGGGGACGGCGCTCGGTGCCCAGGCCACGTCCGCGCGCCGTGCGGGCCCGGCCCGCGGGACCTTGACCCGGCGCGACCCGAGCGGTGGCGGAGGGCAAGCGCGCGGAGGCCCCAGGCCCTGGCGTCGCCGGCGGCGGGGCTGCTGCTCGCCCCTGAGGCGGTGAGCAGGGGTCGGGTAGCTCGTGGTCGGGGCGCGCGGCGTCGCGGGGCGTCCCAGCAGCGCGGACAGGCTGGCTTGCGGGGAAGCGGAGGTGGCGCGGCGACGGGCGTTACGGGTCGCCTTCGGAAGCGGGCTCTGGGTTCCCGTGGGAACTTCTCCCCGCGCGCTGGGTCACATACTCGGTTTTCCGAACCATCCCCTCGACGTCTCCGTGTCCTGCTTCCGTGGTCAAGACCCGGGCTCTGGCTGGCGCAGATTTGCTCTCGTTTTCCTCCGGCCGGAGGATCCAGACGTGGTCCGCTGGGGTTGGGTGCTGAGCCTCCGGATACTCAGCCGCCGCTTGCGGAGGGGTGCGGGGCGCCGGTTGTCAGGCTTACTCCGGGCCGGAGAGGTCCCTTGTGCCAGGCACTGTTGGGAAATGTCAGTGAATAAAGTCGTGGCCATCTGGGAGCTTGCTCCTAATTCGGAGAAGGAAGAACAGGTACAGCGTCGGGAGGGGGGAATCCAGAGCACTTGTGGAGTTGAGATGGTTGTGAGCTATTCAAATGGAAAGGCATTTGGCCCACTTGACCTGTTTGACTCCTCAAAGGAGATGTCTGGACTATAGGTTACATTTGGGAGTTATCGGTATATAGAAACGCCAAATGTTGGTAGATCCGTGGGCTTCATTATACTGTTTTGCATTTAATTGAAAATTTTCATAATAAAATATTTTTTAAAACCACAGGAATGGATGAGATTGTTTGAAGAGTGTGGATAGAGAAGGGGCTAAAAAACGGGCCTTGAGGCGTGCCGGCATTGGTAGGCCAAAGTGTGGAAAGAGCCCAAATGCCCATCAACTGATGAATGGGTAAAGATTATATATTTCTTTGTATATGGTGGAATATTACTCAGGCATCAAAAAGAATAAAATCCTGCCATTTACAGCAACTTGGGTAGAACTAGAGGGTATTGTGCTAAGCAAATAAGTCAGTCAGAGAGAGACAAATAAATGATTTCACTGCTATGTGGAATTTAAGGCAAAACAGGTGAACATAGGGGAAGGGAAGGAAAAATAAAATGACATAAAAATAGAGAGGCAAACCGTAAGAGAATCAAATATGGAGAACAAATAGGGCTGGGGGGCTGGACTAGATGGGTGATGGATATTAAGGAGGGCACTTGTTGGGATGAGCACTAGGTATTACAGGTAATCAATGAAGTCTGTTCCTGAAACCAGTACTACACTATATGTTAGCTAACTTGAATTTAAATTAAAAAAAAAATTCACATGCTAGATATAAGAAGAAGGGAGACTGGGAAGGGGCAGCCAGTGAGGTCACTGTTTGTGACAATGCCCAAGGGGAGGTATTTCAAGGAGGTGGTGGGCAACTGTGCCGGATGCTGCTAAAAAGGTAAGATGAAGAAAACTGGATTGCCGACAGGAGTCTGAGTGACCTTGTGAGAGGGATTTCAGAGGGGAAGGAGGAAGCCTTCCCTGGAGATTTGCCAGCACCTCTCAGCTCTGTGCAGTGCCTGGAGTTCCAGTGGCTTAGTGGACATTGCACTAGTGTCTTACGGGTGCTTGAGATGCTTTTGTACCCAGAATTGAACCCCTCTTCCTCCAACAGAACCTGCTTGTTCCTCCCAGGTTCTCTCTCCACTAATGGTACGTCTTCATCTTCCGTGTCGGGGCCCCAAGTCCACCCTTTCTGCTCTCTCCCAGCTAGCCAGCTGCCAGCTATGTCAGTTCTGCCTCCAGCATGTCTTGCCTCTACCTTCTCTCACCATTCCCCTACCTCAGCTCTTGGTAGCGCTTGTCTGGGGTCGTATGAAGAGTAAGGACTTGAACCTGTTGGTGAAGGGGACAACTAAAGAATTCTGAGTAGAACTTGTTCTCCTGTTGGAAAGATCTCCACGAACTTGGACTGGATGCTAATCCCTTTTCTTTCCCACCCCACCCCACCCCACCCTATCCTTGCCTAGAAAAACTATAAAAGACATTTTGGGGACAGTTGGGGACAGGTTTTTTTGGTTGTTTGTTTTTAAGATTTTATTTATTTGACGGGGGGAGAGCGCCCGAGCGAGCGCACAAGCAGGGGAGCAGTAGGCCGAGGGAGAGGGAAAGCGGCTCCGCGCTGAGCAGGGAGCGGACGGTGGGGCTGGTTCAGGGCCCGGGGTCAGGACCCGAGCTGCAGGCGGACCGGAACCAGCTGAGGCACCCAGGCGCCCCTGGGGGTAGTTTAATGTATGAAATGGGTATCGGGTGGAATTACTCTTTTCTTCCGATGTGAAAGTGACATCATGGCTTTGTCTTTGTTCTCAGGAGGTGCGCGCTCAAGTATTCAGGGGTGAATTGTGGTAATGTCTATACTCTGCTTCCAAAACGGCGTAGTAAAAATAAGAAAGCAAGTATATCTAGAATGATTCAAAATAATAGAATATTCATTTTTTCACCTTCATGCAGGGTATAGATGTCTTCATTATAGGGTTCCTTCATCTCTGTGCAGTTTTTATTGTCTTTTTTAAGATTTTATTATTTGAGAGACAGCATGAGCGCACTCACGATTTGGGGGCGGCAGAGGGAGACGCGGACTCGCCGCTGAGCAGGAAGCCCCATGCGGGGCTCGATCCCAGGACCCTGGGACCATGACCTGAGCCGAAGGCAGACGCGTAACGACTGAGCCACCCAGGCGCCCTCTGTGTAGTTTTTTAAAAATGAAAAGTTCGGAGCTAGTTCTCCGCAGACTGGTTTATTGGGGTGGCGGAGGGTTTGCTGGCGAGGAGGGGGTCGCCTCCGGCCGCTCTCCCGCAAGACTGTTCCGCGGATCCCGCCCTTCAGCCTCCTCTCCGCCTCCTCAGCTCCGTTCGCGGGCTCCGGGCTGAGGCAGGCGCGGTTCTGCCTCCTCCCCTGGGCCGCGGCTGACACGCCTCCTCACCTTTCCAGTCTCCAGTTCAGCCAGGGCTTCCTCACGGGTGCGCGTCTCCCGCCGCCGCTGAGAGACCCTTTCCTCCGCCCTCCGCTCCCGCTGGGCTGTGAGCGCGTTGTCCGCGGGCTGCCAGCGGCAGACAGCGCTGTGAGGCCACCTGGGTGTGTTCATCTCCACAGCCTCAGGCGCGCGG
This sequence comes from Mellivora capensis, assembly GCA_004024625.1. Classification (NCBI taxonomy): domain Eukaryota; kingdom Metazoa; phylum Chordata; class Mammalia; order Carnivora; family Mustelidae; genus Mellivora; species Mellivora capensis. The sequence goes on along the minus strand of PISX010006632.1, from coordinate 77,063 downwards.
TGCTTGGCCCACGCGGGCACCAGGTGCAGACACCGGCGCGCGGAGGCGTGAAGCCCGGCTCCCCGCTGCTGCCGCGTCCTGGGGTCTCAGCGTCACGTGTCGTTCCCTCGTGTGGTTTGCTCCAGCCGAAGCGCAACGCTGTCTGCACACCTGGTGGGGACCCGCGTCCTCTGCTTTTCGGCCCAGGAGTGTGTCTTGAAGGTGCCCCTTCCCGCCTGCTGCCGTGGTCGTAACCCGGGACCGGCTGTCGGTCCGTCCCGGAGTGCCTGGTTCCTCCCGTGTGGCTGGCGTGCGGGGCACCGCAGCCCGCGAAGGCCCAGCAGCCGCGCGCCCTGCCGTTGCGGTGGCGGCGTGTCCTCCCGCCGCGCCGCGGCCAGGCTGCTTCCCTCAGACCGGCGAGCGCGGGACTCCCGCAGCGGACGGTCGGGGTGCGCGGGAGCCCGGCCCCGCCGCCCTTGTGCGCCCCTTCCTCTCCCGGCCCTCCCGCTCCCTGTTCTCCCGCCGCGCGGGACCTCTGCTGTCGCCCAGATCCGCGGACGGTGTCACGACGCCCTGGGTCTGTTGTTCCCTGTGACTCGAATTGTCACCTGCCTTGTCCACCAGTCTGTGTTGTCTCCCACGACAGAACCGGAGTGTCTCTGCGCGAGTTCCTCTCCTCACAGGCCGGACGAGTGGTTCATTCCCTTGAGCGCCCACAGGGCGCGCGCGCGTGCGTGTGTGCGTGTGTGTGTGTGTGTGCGTGTGTGTGTGTGCGTGTGTCCGTCTGTAGTACCGCCCTCTCTGCCTCTCTGCCCACTTGTGATCTCTGTCAAATAAATAAATAAAATCTTTTTAAAAGATTTATTTCTTTATTTCAGAAAGCTTGCAGGGAGGAGAGGGAGAGTCTCCAGCGGACTCTGCCCTGAGCGGAGCCCAACACGGCTCGGTCTCACCTGAAATCATGACCGGAGGCAAAACCTGAGTCTCACCTAAGCGCCCGCCGCGCCCGGCGCCCGGGCTCTCGTGCTGACTGGCCGGGCCGGTGGGGCTCGCGGCGCCTGACCTCCCCAGCCCCCGCGGTGGGTGTAGGGACTGCTTAGAAATAGGCTCTTTGTGGGTCCAAAATGCTTTATAGGAAGTCCTGCCCCCCCCCCCGTAAAGTGCCACACAACACGCGGCTGCTGACGGCGTCTGTCATTCTCAAAAAAGACCCCAGCCGGGATCTCACCACCCCGACAGCTGTCGGCTTGGCCGCTTCCGCGTCCCGTGACTCCGCTGGGACAGCTCGGGGTGACGGGGCGTGAGGCCGCCTTGGCCGCCTGGCACCGAAAAGATTCCAGCGTCCGGCGGTCAGCTGGGGGACGCCGGTCGGCGGCCTTGTTTGTCAAGACAGTTGCTACCCAAGCCCGTAAGCTCCGCCGGCTTCTCGTGTGCGTCCCTGTTTCTTGGGCTCGTTCGTTCATTACCGAGTGTTCCCGGGCACTTTACGTCATGTTACCTCGAAGTAAATCCCTTTGGTGTTCGCAGCACCCGGGGAAACGCCCAGCAGGTGAGGTGACTGTTCGGGAGGCTCCCGTGTTAGTGGGAGTGTTTTGGACTTTATAGTTGGGTCTGGGCTCACACTTTCATTTTGCCACGTCTTAACGCGTGTCTTACGACCTCTCTGAGCCCAGCCTTAAGATGTGGTACCACCGACCTTGCCCGCCGTGCGGGCCTGGGTGGAATGACCCAGAACTCAGCGCCTGCCGGGAAGTATGTGTTCATTAACTTGCCATCCCCCTAAGTTCTAAAGAGGAGGGGAAAGTTGCTTCGGGGTCTTTCCCCTTCCAGATTTAGGTTGCCAATATACCTAGTGCCCTTCCTATAAAAGACTCTCTAAATGTGCACTTTTATAGCTGATTTTAAGTATAATAATACATATATGGAAAATCTGTCACATAGTCCAGAAGGCTATACGTGAGAAGAAAAAACCCTACTCCCACCCACATCCAGTCACCTTCCCCAGATATCACTACTAGTAATAATTCGCTCCGTGTATTTATGGTATACCGTTCCCTACCTGCTTTCCCACATAATTTACTTTCAGAAATAACCAGGTTATCAGTGCACGTAGGTTTGCTTCATTCATTTTAATGGTTGCTTCTATTATGATTTTGGATAGTCCAAATTTATTTCACCGGTCCCTGTTAATGGATATCTAAATTGCCTATACCAGGAAAAAACTGGAAATAAGGTACTAATAATGTTCTCAGTTTATAAAGTATTAAATGTCATAAAAATTAAATATCTGCATGTACACGTGATGATGCATGTCTGTGCATTTCTGGAATTAAAAATTGTTAGTGGTTGCTTTGGTAAATATTTGTTATTTTAAATGAAATTCCCTAATGCTGATATTTTTAGAAATTTGCATTGTGCCCCTTTCTTCATTATTCATAATAGTTATTCCTAAGGTCTTCAAATCTATTTAACCACCCCCCCCCCAAAATTTTTCAATACAGTTTCTGTCTAGTGAACTTAAAATCTAAAATAAAGAAAAAACGGGAATTATACAGTCCTATTAAAAAAATCTTGGGGCTCTGGGCAGCTCAGTCATCGTCTCCCTTCAGCTCAGGTCATGATCCCAGGGTCTGGGAACGAGCCCTGCATTGGGTTCCTTGCTCAGTGGGGAGCCTGCTTCTCCCTCTGCCTGCCATCCGCCCTGCTTGTGATCTCTGTCTCTCTGACAAATAAATCTTTTAAAAAATTGCTAAGGTGTAAAGCGGAAACTAATGTAACACTGTGTGTCAATTGTGCTCAAATTTAAAATATATATATATATTATATATATAAAATAGATACACAAAAAAGTAAAAAACAGTCAGTATAGACATTATATGGGTAAAGCGGTATCTTTTGTCTTAACTCTCTATCCCTCCCTGAGGGATACCACCATTAACACTTGGTTGATTCTAAGAGATTTTAACATATAGTAAAAGCAATGTGCAAGAATTTCCAATGTGTTTTTACAAATGCCATTTAGAACTACATATTTTCGTCCTATGCACTTACAAGAAAAATTACGTGTACAGTACTAGTATTAACTTATTATTTTACTTTTTTAGCATGAGTTTGCTGCTTTTTAATCTTTGAAGGATTGAAAAAGTACTTTTATATTTCTTGGTCATTATGGAAAACATTGTTAATATTATTTGCATATTTTGTTTGTATATTTGTAAATTTACATCATTCAGAAGTCTTTATATGGTTTTTAGCTATTTGTTTTTATCTGGTTTTTAACTAATATCCTATGAGTTGGTTTTTAAATCAAAGGAACGTTTAAAACTTATGGGGAGAAAATTGCTCTGTAATGTTTGTTAATTTTTTTAAGCAAAAAAAGAAAAAGCCTAGTAATACAACATTTAAAATTTAGAGTAGTATTATTTCTAAAGCACCACACTTGAAGAAGAATGGAAATTTGTATTATTGTAAGGTAGAATGCACAAGTTCATCTCATAAAGCAATGGGGAATTTGCATCTCCTGAGAGTTTTTCTTGCCTCTTATTAAAATTCCAAGTCCTCATCCTTAATACCTGTGGTCACTCAGTCTTCTCTTACATGCTTTGTGGGTGTCTGTGGCCTTAAGCAGGCCCGATAAGCAAATTGGAAATAGTCTGTAGAAAATCATCCTGTGTTTCCATAGAAAGCCCCCAGAAAAGACACACCAGCCTGTCAGCCTCCCGACCTTGCTTTACAGCTCTGGATCAGCTCCTGACCACTGATGTCTGCCATTTGGAATCCTAGTATGTTACTGCTTCTAGCATCATCTGGCAAAGGGCAGAAAAGATCATTTTTGTGTATCAAGGTAAAGATCAGAATTACAAATATGCTGTAATAGCCCTGGCCAGAGATGATGGTCATCAGTTATAAAAGGGATTGTGCAAAAAGACTGAGCACAGACTCAAAAGGCTACATTCCGTATCCTTCCATAAACAATACATTCTGGAAAAAAACAAAACTAGTCAGTGACATTCTAAGACCATTGTGTGGTGACTGGTGGTACACACTTGCAGTGAACATGGCATAACGTACAGACTTGTTGAATTACGGTGTTGGACATGTGAACCTAATGTAACACAGTGTATCAGCCACACTTCAATTTTTCAAAACCAAAAAGGGGAATTTTAGGAAGTGAAGTGGTGGTTACAAAACCATGCATTTGCTAAAACTTGTAGAACTGTATGCCAAAAAAGAGAAATTTCACTGTATGTAAATTTGAATTAAAATGAAGATAAAAGGGGCACCTGGGTGGCTCAGTGGGTTAAAGCCTCTGCCTTCGGCTCGGGTCATGATCCCAGGGTTCTGGGATCGAGCCCCGCATCGGGCTCTCTGCTCAGCGGGGAGCCTGCTTCCTCCTCTCACTCTGCCTGCCTCTCCGCCTACTTGTGATCTCTGCCTGTCAAATGAATAAAATCTTAAAAAAAAACAAATGAAGATAAAAGGACACAGCCTGTCATTTGATTGTTATGTGAGATCAGGAAGAGGATGAGTCTCATCCATATTCTAATTTTTTTTAATTGAAGTGTAGTTGACATACACTATTATATGAGTTTCATGTAGAACTTAGTGATTCAGCACTTACATACATTATGAAATGATCACCTGAAGTCTCGTTACTGCACAAAATTATTACAGTATTACTGACTGTATTCCCTATGCTGTATTTTACACCCTCGTACTTAGTTATTTTATAAATGGAAGTTCATACCTCTTAATCCCCTTCACCAGTTTCACCATTCCCCCCTCACCTACCACCACGAGTTTGTGCTCTGTATTTATGAGCATGCTTCTGTGCTCTTTGTTCATTTGTTTTGTTTTTTAGATTCCACATATAAGTGAAATTGTATGGTATTTGTCTGATATTTCACTTAGCATAACACCCTCTTGGTCCATCAATGTTGTCACAAGTGGTAAGATTTTATCCTTTTTTTTTTATGGGGGTGCCTGGGTGGCTCAGTCAGTGAAGCATCTGCCTTTGGCTCAGGTCATGACCCCAGGGTCCTGGGATCGAGTCCCACCCCAGGCTCCTTGCTCAGTGGGGAGCCTGCTTCTTCCTCTGCCTGATGATCCCCATGCTTGTGCTTGCTCACTCGCTCGCTCTCTCTCTCGACAAATAAATAAATCTTTTAAAAATGTATTTTTGGGGGCGCCTGGATGGCTCAGTGGGTTAAATAAAGCCTCTGCCTTCAGCTCGGGTTATGATCCCAGGGTCCTAGGATCGAACCCCATATCAGGCTCTCTGCTCAGCAGGGAACCTGCTTCCTTCTCTCTCTCTGCCTGCCTCTCTGCCTACTTGTGATCTCTCTCTCTGTCAAATAAATAAATAAAATATTTTTAAAAAATAAAAATTTATTTTTTATGACTGAATAATTTTTGTGCGCATGTGTGTCTGTTACAATATGTGCATATACATAGACCACCTCTCTTCATCCATTCATGTGTCAGTGGACTTAGGACTTAGGTTGCTTCCATGTCTTGGGTGTTTTAAATAATGCTGCCATGATCATAGGGGTGCATATATCTTTTCTGAGCCGAAGGCAAACAGTTAACTGACTGAGCCACTCAGACACCCCAGTATAATTTTTTCAAATAAAGAATTTATTTCATTTTCCCTGTATATTTTCACACTCGTTTATTGTGGTAGAGTGTATATAACATAAAGCTTGCCATTTTAATCATATTTAAGTGTACAGTTAAGTAGTAACATTGAGTAAATTCACACTGTTGTGCATTACCACCATCCGTCTCCAGAACTTTTTTACCTTCCCAATTAAACTCTGTTCCAATTAAAAAATAACTCCTCATTCTCCTCCTTCCTCATCCTCTAGCAACCACTCTACAACTTTCTTTCTCTATGAACTTGACTACTCTAGGTTACCATACGTGTTTTTTCTATGTCAGAAATTGCATTAGAGGAGAGAAAAACACATAGCAGAAATGGCAAAGATAAACACGAACTCTGTGAAAAGATGTTCAACATCACAAATCATAGGGAAGTGCAAATCAAAACCACCATGAGATTTTACCTTACATCTGTCAAAATGGCTAGTATCAAAAGGATAGGAAATAACAAGTATTGGCAAGGATGTGGAGAAAAGGGAACCATCTTACGCTGACGGTGCACATATTAATTGGTTAAGCCACTGTGGAAAACAATATGGAGGGTCCTCAAAACATTGAAAATAGAAATGCCAAGGGGAATAGGAGGTGCAAGGCTTGCAGTTATGGAATGAATAAATCACAAGGATGAAGTGTACAGTATAAGGAATTTATGGGGAAAAAGGAAAAGAAATAACACACAGTCTAGTAATTCCACTACTGGGTATTTAACCAAAGAAAATGAAAACACTAATTTAAAAGATATGTGCACCCATATGTTTATTGCAATATTATGTACCATAGCCAAGGTATGGAAGCAACCAAAATGTTTATCAGTAGATGGATGGATAAAGAAGATATGCTACATATAGATACACATATATGTACACACATATACACAATGGAATATTATTCAGCCATAAAAAAGAATGAGATCATGTGACAACATGGGTGGAACTGAAGGGTATTGTGCTAAGTAAAATAAGTCAGTCAGAGAAAGACAAATATACAATTTCACTTACATGTGGAATCTAAAAAACAAAACAAATGAACAAAGAAACAAACTCTTAACTATAGAGAACAAACTGGTGATTACCAGAGGGGAGGTGGGTAGAGGGAGGATGGGCAAAATAGGTGAAGGGGATTAAAAGGTACAGACTCCCAGGGGTGCCTGAGTGGCTCAGTTGGGTAAGCGTCCAATTTGGGCTCAAGTCATGATCTCACGGTCATGAGATCAAGCCCCATGTCAGGCTCTCCTTGGGGTTCTTTGTCTCCCTCTGTCCCTCTCCCCATATGCAGTATCTCTCTCCCTCTCAAATAAATGAATAAAATCTTAAAAAAAAAGAGATACAAACTTCCAGTTATAAAATAAGTCATGGGGATGAAAAATACAATGTAGAGAATATAGTCAATAATATTGTCATAATGCTGAATGTTGACAGATGGTAACTAACTGTACTTACATAGCTTAATGTGTAGAATTGTTGAATCAATATGTTATATGCCTGAAACTAATACAACATTGTATGCCAACTATACTTAAAACTTTAGGGGCGCCTGGGTGGCTCAGTGGGTTAAAGCCCCTGCCTTCGGCTCAGGTCATGATCTCAGGGTCCTGGGATCAAGTCCTGCATCGGGCTCTCTGCTCAGCAGGGAGCCTGCTTCCCCCTCTCCCTCTGCCTGCCTCTCTGCCTACTTGTAATATCTCTCTTTCTCTCTCTGCCAAATAAATAAATAAATCTTTGAGAAAATAAAAATTAAAACTTATTTATTAAAAAAACTTTTAAAAAGTTAAAACTCTCTTATAAGAACCACAAGTTACATCTTCTATACTTTGCTATTTCAATTGCGTGCTATGAGAATGGAGAGTGGACACTTTGTGGTATCCCAGGTTCTTTTTTTTTTTTTTTTAAGATTTTACCTATTTATTTGACAGAAAGGCAGGCAGAGAGAGAGGGGGAAGCAGGCTCCCCGCCGAGCAGAGAGCCCGATGGGGCTCGATCCCAGGACCCTGAGATCACAACCCGAGCCGAAAGCAGAGGCTCAACCCACTGAGCCACCCAGGCGCCCGGTATCCCAGGTTCTATAACAGTGCCTAGAATAGGTGCTCAAGGCATGTTTGCTGAATGGGTTGATTTTATGAAAACGGTGTGCTATGTGACATGACCTGAAGATGCTGAAATCTTCATACCACTAATGAGACTCATATTTTTATGTTTGTTATTCCATAGGAGATTGACGTCCTCCAATAATAGACCTCGAGAAGACAGCTGGCTAAAATCCTTATTTGTCCGGAAAGTTGATCCAAGAAAAGATGCTCACTCTAATCTCCTAGCCAAAAAGGAAACAAGTAGTCTATACAAATTGCAGTGTGAGTGATAGGTTTGCTATCTTCATAGTTGACTTTTTTCCCTTTGTTCATAAGTTTATCGTTGAATTTTCTTTTGTTTCAGTTCACAATGTTAAACCGGAATGCCTAGAAGCATACAACAAAATTTGGTGTGTATACCAAACTATCCTTTACTTGGGGAAAATTAACAATTTGCATATTTGTTGGTTCAGCTAACCCTTGATAGCAGAGTGGGATCTTTGATCCCTCTTCTTGAAGCTGAATGTTCAGAGGCTCTTAAGTTGAGCTCTGTGTGGGACTGCCAAGGGCATTTTGGTTTTAAGGACTCACACAGCTAACTCATCACGTGAGCTCTCAGACATTAGAATGTGTCTAGACTCTTAGGTTGGAAGGAACCGTATAATGCCATCCAGTCCGTCTACTCACCAGTGCTTGAGGCCTTTCTGCAGACCTTCCTGACTGGTGTTTAAGTACATTCATACATTCCATCTCTGGATAACTTGAGCGTTAGGAATTAGAACTGACATCCCCGTGATCTCCACTGTTTCCAGTTTTACTCCTAACTAAAGCTACCACGTGGAAGTCCCGTATATATTTGAATATAGCCAGCATTTCTTCTCAAGTCTTCATTCACCAGGATTCAAGTCCCTTTGGCAGATTCTCACATGATAATGAGATCCATATGCTTTTACAGAATTTGTAAACTTTAAGACCAAAGAGAGAATTAAGTGCACTCATTCTTCATTAAGCTAACAAATTGTATTTTAATGATCAGTTATGAGAAAACATCATTAAAAAGTATTTTTTTACCTTTCGCATCTGCTACTTTCATGAGAAAGCAAATGATTTTGTCACCAGAATCAGCATAATTTTTAGATGCAAAAACTTTTTGTTATTTTATTTGGGGAAGTGATTCATGAAATAAAACATTACCATAGAGTTTCTTAATCACCTCAGCACAGTTCTCTTTATTTAAAAATGTCCTAAAACAAAGCAGATGCATATTTCTAAATCTTTTTTCATAAAATGAAATATCTTATCTATGTTAGTATTTCCTTGGGTTATCCTTCCTGTCCTGTTTGTATCACGTCATCCTATCTCGGATTTTCATTTCCTATGTGTTTGTATTTCCATTTGGATGTCTTCATCTCCCTTCAAATTCAACATGTAGAATCACATGGCGCTTCCTACCTCCCACATGTGTCACTCACCATGGTTTTAGTTAACTTTTTCCTTAGTTCTTTGCAACTGGTTGCTAAGAGCTATGCATTCTTCGTTTGACATGCATTTTGGTTCTATTCCATTTCCTTCTCCATCTCCCTCTCCCAGCCTCTTGAGCCCCATTTCTAAGTAACCTCCTCGCTGAGTGCCTTCCTGGCCTCAAGGCTGTACCTGTACATTACCCCACACCCAATTCATTGCTTAGAAGTTTTATCAAATTAATCTCCCCGAGTTCTGCTTTCTCCTTCACCAAGTTTTTTTTTTTCTTTTCTCTGAAACTGTTTCCAGCATATAAAGATTTAACTCCTGCCTAGTTTTTAGAGGCCCCAGTGATGAGGTTCTGCCCAACCCAGCCAGTTCTAGGTACAAGTACTACCTGCTTTACAGCCTTCATTCGTGTAAGGAAGGCCAGGGCTTCCAAGAGCAGCTTTGGAGTCCCCAGCCAAGAAGATACCACTCCATATTGGTGAAAAACCTAGGCCTCATCGTCAGGCCCCAGCCCCTGTCTCGACACCACATGGGTCATCTCTACAGATTTTCTTCTACACTGGCTCTCATTTGGGGTTGTTCATGTCATGACAAAAAAGGAAATCCGTTTCCAATAATTATACGTAATCCATCTTTCCCCACCCCTGATTTCCATTAGCCCAGTGTTATTTCTAACATAAGTCTTTTTTGACCTGTACAATGATCACACCGTGTATATTTTTTGAAGGGTGACATTTCAAAAAATACACATGGTGTGGTCATTGTACAAGGTCATAAAACTGTTTGGGTTTTCATTTGGCTAGACAGAAGAGCATTCTGGGCTTTTCTCTGTTAACTGCATATACACTCAGTTCTGGTGCCCCAGCCTCTGGCAGTGATCACTAACTTTCACTCAGCAAGTAGTTCGAACAGGTTCCATTTCCAATCCTTGATACCCTTTTGCATTTATTGTTGAATCTATATTGTACTTTTTCATCACAGTTTTTCTATTCAGAACATGTGCAGGTTTTAGCTTTTATTTTGGGTTGGCACAGTCATGTCTCTTCCTTTTGCCTTGCTCTGGGTATTAGAATCTGTATGATAGGAAGGTTTCCATGGAGCCAAGCTCTGGCACCTCTGTTAAATTAGTGGACTGCCATAACTGTCATGGCCTTGCCGCTAGTCTGAACAGGCACTGGTGATGAACTTGGGAGGGCGTGCAACATGGGATTGTACGATACTTCCTAACTCCCATCGGCGGCTTGAATCGAGTAGAACCTAGTTACGCTCCACATTGTATCTTTAATTTGGTTTCTGATGCCCTTGGGGACTGGTAGAGCTGGGTTGCTTCCAGGCTGTGTTGGGTTCCAGCTCTGTCTTCCTCCTCCCTCCTTAGAGCCAACTTGTTCTCTGCCCCGGCCACCTCTGCCTGCCCATGCTGCTTCTGTTGTCCCCTGTCTTAAACATCACTTCCTTCTCTTATTTCTTCCATGCTCTTTTTCTATTCCTATGTCTCTCCTTCCTGTCTTGGGAACCAGCAGAACTTAGCTCTTAGAAACTTCACCATTCCTAGGTACTTCATTTTTTTTTTTTCCTGAAATAGCAAATAGTAGACCCATGTAGTTCCTGGAATGCTGGGACCTTTGGCTCTTCCTTATCCGTTTTTATCACTTCAGTTGTTTCCATCAGTTCTAGGTAGTTGGGTTACAGAAACCTGAGTCTCTGATAAGGGGGATGTTAGAGTAGAATGTAGCTAAAAGGGTAATTCTAAACACAGGTTTATCGTAAATGTATTGTGATGTTAGTTGTCAGAACAGAGTAGATGGCCTTCTCCCTGTTGCTGATCATGTGTCCACCTGGTATGATCTTGTCAGTTGTTTAATTAGTGTTGCTGTTTCTTCTCTTTAAGTCAAGAGGTGTTGCCAAAGATTCATGAAGATAAGCACTACCCTTGTACTCTGGTGGGGACCTGGAACACGTGGTATGGCGAGCAGGATCAAGCTGGTAGGAAGCAGAAGTCTTTGGAATAAACACTTGTTCCCTATGCCTTTCCTGTTAATGACTTAAATAATATTTAATTTAATGCTTGTATTTATAATCTAAGCTTTCCAAATCTGTCTAGTTTTATGTTTAAAATAGTTTCTCCAGTAATTGATTTCAGAAAACTACTCTTTTTTTCTTTAACATTTGAATCCATTATTGAAAATTTATGGTGTAACTCATATGCCAACACATAGCACATTACAGTTTTGTATTGTGTTAACATAATGTGTATGTAGACTGTTTTCAAGGTAAGAGTACCATGAAACCCTAAATGTATGTTCTCTTTTAAAATATATTTCAGTGCACCTCTGGAGGTATGAAGGAGGCTACCCAGCCCTCACAGAGGTCATGAGTAAACTCAGAGAAAATCGGGTATGATTTTGAAAAATGTTTATTTACTCAGACTAATGATAAAATAAATGACAGTACAGAATTAAATGACTCTTTTCTGTCCTCATTTTTTTAACATTAATAAACTTTTTTGTAGTAAAAGTTTTATTGTTTGGGTTCTTGAAGCTGTACTGCAACTAATTAACGGGCTGTAATACTATTAACATAACAGTTCTTACTGTAGAAGTCAGCTGTGCTTTGAAACTGGTGAGCTGGCACTTCGACGCTGGCAAGTCAGCGTGGCAGACACAGTGAGCCGCGGGCTACCTAACACACAGCTGCGTTGGGAACCGACCGCCCTCCCCTCCCCGTCCCTTCAGTGATAGGTACAGGTCAATGAAGAGAATTTGAACAGCCACACACTACTGCAAAGAAAACCTTTTGTGTAGATTCCCAGTCCAAACATAAGTGGCTTTTGGACCATCTGGCATTCTGTAGCCCTATGTCACTTCCGTTAATATGTTGTCAGTCACTGTCAGGAGAACTTAGAACTGGAGGAATTAAATTTGCTTACATTGTTACCTGAACACTTGGGATGGCCATGTAGTTTGTCCTCTAACTCTGGACCCTTTTGAGAGTGAAAGTGAGCGCTTTTAATTTGTATGCTGGCTCAACAAGATGTAAACCAGGGCTGTCTCGGGCCACCTGGGACCCTTTTATGGTAGAAAGGACCCTTCTATCATAGGAGGAACATAAATGATACTAAAGTGGGTTTATATGTAACTATCAGAGCATATCATGAGCACATTTTTTGTTTCCCTCAAAGGAATTTGTGGAATTCCGCAGGGCAAGAAGCAACATGCTTCTCTCTAGGAAGAATCAGCTGCTGTTGGAGTTCAGTTTCTGGAATGAGCCTGTGCCACGGTCAGGACCTAATATATATGAACTCAGGTCTTACCAGCTCCGAGTAAGTCCCAAAATACGGGTTAACAGCCCTCATTCTTCTGTGAGGAGGCGTGAGCACCCCTTACTGCCTAAAACAGAAGTTGAGTTTACATTTTGTGATGTGTATTTGGCAGAATATTTTGATTGGTTTGTCTTCTCCACTGTCCAGTCCTTCTTCTCTTTCCTTCTTTTTTATCTTCTTCTCTCTTATTCTTTCTCTTCTGCCAAGCTCTTTTGTTTTTTATAATCTTATATATAATGTTTATTATTTGACATTTTTCCATCTAGCGTAGTGGTTTTTTAAGAGGAAAGACCTAAAATGCAGGACTAGCTGTAATATATAGCATCTGCTGTAATTGAACTAGAACAACTAATAAATGTGGCTCCACTGAATAAATCGCGCAGCACTGTAAGAGTCGAAGGGAATAATATTTTGTAAGCCTTTCATGGTGCTTCCCCACTGAGCACTGCTAGAAAGAAAGCCCCAGATAGCAACATGGCAACATTGTTAAAAGGAGTATGTATCAGTAGTAGATCTTAGTAGTCTAATACCATTATACTGGAAAAAATAGTGATTCAGTAAATTGAATTTTTTTTTAAATTTCACAATAAAGTCTGAATGGGTGCCAACAATTTAATCATGAGTTCAGTACATCTGGAGAATGGACCTAACTATGGTTTTCATAACCATAATTGGAGGCTTTACTGTAAATACTGCCTTCTTACTTGAAATAGAATAGAATATTACTTCCACTAAGGGATAGATATGAGCATGGTAAATAATATTACTTTGTTAAACATTTTTTACGTTATACTTCATGTTATTGAAAGTTTTTAAGTTAGTTTTGTCATTTGATATTTTTTATACTACTATTTCCATATTTCTTCACAGAACTAACAAACCAAAATCCAAATCTCTTTTCAGCCAGGAACTATGATAGAATGGGGCAATTACTGGTGAGTATATTACCAAATGGTGAGTTTGTAATCTTACTAATAGATTATTTTAGGTTATAGTGTTAATTCCAGAAATAAAATCTGGGGATAAAGCCATGATTAGATACTAGACTGTTTTATTTGATGTTTCTATTATGAAATTTTTTTGAGCATACACAAAACTAGAGGGAATAACCCCATGAATCTCCCCACCTTCCATGCCCATGACTTAGCTTCTGTAGTTACCAACACATGGCCAGTCTTGCTTAGGTCTGACTCTCCCAACCCAGACTATTTGAAGGTAAATCCTGAATAACATGTCATATATATATATATATACATATATATATGTATATATATATATACACACACACATATATATATATTTTTAAACCCCACTGTTGCATTAGGTTATTTCATATTCTTCTTGGATATTACTTTTTTTGAATTGTTTTTATCACACACACAGCACACAATGACACAGTTGCTTGTTGTTTTTTTCCTTCATTTAAGTAACAAAATACCAGTTTTTCCGCAAACTGATCTATAAATTCACGACAATCCCAGTCAAAACCCCAGCAAGGCTTCAGAAATGCAAAGGACCCAAGACAGCTAAAACAACCTTAAAAAGAAGAACAAAGCTGGAGGACTCACACTTCTCAATTTCAGAACTGATACAAAGCTAGAGTAATCAAGACAGGGTGGTACTAGCATAAGAACAGGCATGCAAATCAATGGAACAGAAGTGCAAGTTCAGAAGGAAACTCACATACATGAGTCGTTAGCTTTCAGTCCATGCACCAAGTCATTTCAGTGGGGACAGATAGCCTTTCAACAAAGGGTCCTGAAACAACTGAATATCTTTGCAAAAGGATAAATTTATACCCCTATCTCACATATATACCAAAATTAACCATAGCACAGCTTTCAGAAGAAAACATAGGAGAGAATCTTTGTGATCTAGGGTTAAGCAAAGAGTTCTTAGATGTAACACCAAAACCACAGTGCACACAAGAAAATGATAAATTATAACTCATCAGTGCTGTGAAATGTGTAAACCTGGCGAGTCACAGACCTGTCCCCCTGGGGATAAAAATACATTAAATGTTTATTTTAAAACTTAAAAAAAATTATAACTCATCAGAATTAAAAACATTTATAATTCAAAGGGCATCATTTTAAAATTAAAAGGCAAGTTAGTCATAGACTGGGAGAAAATTTTACAAATCATATCTGATAAAGGACTTGTATCCACATATATAAAAAAGTCCTACAACTCAATAATAAGAAGACAAATAACCCAGTTAAAAATGGACAGAATTTGAATAGACAGTTCTCTAAAGATCCACAAACAGCCAAAAGATGTTCATTAATCATAAGAGAAATGCAAATCAAAACCACTATAAGATACCATCTCATACCCTCTCTGAAGGCCATTATCAAAAGAACAGGAAATAACAAGTGTTGGTGAAGATACAGAGAAATTGGAACTTTGTACATTGTCAGTAAGAATGTAAAATGTTGCAGCCACTAGGAAAAAACAGTACAACAGTTCCTCAAAATATTAAAAATAGAATTATCGTATGATCTAGCAACCCTCCTTCTGGGTATATAATCAAAAGAATTCAAAGCAGCATTTCAAGGAGATATTTTCACATTTGTGTTCATTACAACATTAGTCACAGTAGCCCAGAGGTGGAAGCAACCCAGATATCCATTGGCAGATGAATGGATAAAGAAAATCTTATATATACATATAAAGGAATATTATGCAGCCTTTCAGAGAAGGAAATTCTGCCATGTGCTACAATATGATGAGCCTTGAGGACATTAAGCCAGTCTTAAAAGGACAAATACTATATGATTCCACTAATATGAGTATCTAAAGTAGCCAAAATCACAGTAACGGAAAATGAATAGTTGCCAGGGTCCCAGTGAAGGGAACTTGGTATTTAGTGGGTATCGAGCTCAATTTTGCATGATGAAGAAGTTCTGGAGATCTCTTGCCCAACAGTGTGAATGTACTTGACACTCCTGAACTGTGAAGTGGCTGAGATGTTTAATGTTATATGTTTTTAATGATACAATAAATTAATAGTAAAAAATAATAATCGTAAAATAAATGTTAAAAAATGTTTTTCAGTGGGCAAAGGATTTGAATAGACATTTCATCAAAGGAGATGTATAAATAAATGCTAAAAAGCACATGAAAAGTGCCCAACCCTCTCAGTCGTTAGGGAAATGCAAAGTACCACAAGGAGATGAGACTCCACACATGTTCGGAAGGCTATAGCTAAACAGACAGATAGTAACAAATGTTGCTGAGGTTGGGAATGTATTGGGGCCCTCATACATTGCTGGGGAGAATGTAGAATGGTGCAGGCACTTGGGAAAATAGGCAGTTACTCAAAATGTTAAACGTGGAATTACAGTATGGCCCAGCAGTTCTGTTCCAAGAGAATGAAAGCATGCATCCATATAGATTCATATCCGTGATCATAACATTTCTCATAATAACCAAGTAATGCAAACAACCTAAATGCCCGTCAGCAGAGGAACGGATAAACAAGCCGTGATGGGTCCGCATGGGATTCTACTCAGCAATGAAAAGGAGTGAACCACGGATAAGTGCTCGAAGTACACATGTACGAAATGTCCAGAAACGTCTAATCTATAGAGACGGAAGGATGAGTGGTTTCCTGGGGCTGGAGGTGGGAACAGAAAATGTTCCAGATGGGCACAAGGGATCCTAGCTTAAGCGGATTATAGTGATGATTGCACAAGGCTGTAAATTTACTTTTTAAAAAAAGTACTATACATCTAATTTAATTTTATAGGTTATAAAATATACCTAAGTGAAGCTGCTAGTGACACACCTCACTAAAGAAAATTTATACCATGAATCCAGGGATAATTCAAAATAAGGAAATTGACAGATACAACACAGTCAAGTGTATAATTGGTGTGTGGCCTCCGCACCCAGCCCGTTGCCTCCATGCCTCTGTTAGAGCACTTGTCAGCCCAGGAGGCACTCCGCTTTCCATCCCTGACACTGTCTACAAGGCCTGGCCCATCCTGGGTGGTTGGTAAACGTTTAACGGACAGCGGAAACTCGTGGTTGCACATGAAGAAAAGGTCAATTGCCAAACCTGTGAACACCCTATATGCTGAGGGAAATGGATTATAGTAAATTCGTGCAGTAGAATCTTACACGGTGGCGAACGTGAAACAGATTGGCAGATGCAGTAATATTGAAAAGCCAAGTTAAGTTGAGGAGAAAGAGCTAGTTAGAGAATATGTACAACATGTTGTCTTGTAGGTAAATTTTAAAATGATACAAGAGAGTGATATAAACAAGTTCTATGAAAAAGATATAATTATTGTTCATGGATACACACATATGAAGTAGAAATACAGAACCGTGGACAGGAAGACGGTCTTTGAAAGAGGTAACTGCTTCCAAAAAGTGGTGACTAGTCGGGGGCCGGGGGGAAGAATGCAAAGGGAGCTTCATCTGTTTCTGTTGTGGTCATTTCTGTTTGAGAAGATCTGAAATGTACGAAAATGTCAAGTATTGATGTTTTAAAAATCTAGGTGGCCAGAGTGTTTTAATGGGCACAAACTAACGGTATAAAAATCATCTTAGTACATGTTCAGAGGGCATTTGGTAATATTCAACACCAGTTTCGTTTTATTCATAACACTAACTTCTAATAAGAGACACTTTAAAAATTAGGAATAGAGAATATTGTCTTAAAATCACGGGTTGGAAGCTTTTCTGTAAAGGACCTGTTAGTAAATATTTTAGGATTTATGGACCATTCTGTGTCCAAAACAATTACTTCACTCTGCTGTTTTAGTGTAAAAGCAGCCAAGAATGACTTGTACATGGATGAGCATGGCTGTGTTCCAAGAAAACTATTTTTTTTTAAGATTTTATTTATTTATTTGACAGAGAGAGAGATCACAAGCTGGCAGAGAGGCAGGCAGAGAGAGAGGGGAAAGCAGGCTCCCTGCTGAGCAGAGAGCCTGATATGGGGCTTGATCCCAGGACCCTGAGATCATGACCTGAGCCGAAGGCAGAGGCTTTAACCCACTGAGCCACCCAGGCACCCCCACCCAAGAAAACTTTATTTATGGATGCTAAAATTTGCATGTCATGATTTTCATGTGTCATGAAATATTATTCTTTTGATGAGATTTTTTGTCAAGCATTTAAAAAGGTAGAAATCGGGGGCACCTGGGTGGCTCAGTGGGTTAAGCTTCTGCCTTCAGCTCGGGTCATAATCTCAGGGTTCTGGGATCAAGCCCCATATCAGGCTCTCTGCTTAGCAGTGAGCCTGCTTCCCCCTCTCTCTCTCTCCCTCTCTGTTTGCCTCTCTGCCTACTTGAGATCTCTCTCTGTCAAATAAATAAGTAAAATCTTTAAAAAATAAAAAGGTAGAAATTATTCTTGGGTTCTAGGCCATGAAAACAAGCTACAGAAGGTAGGATTTAGTCTGAGGGTCTGTTTTGCCAGCCCTGATCTGAACAATAAAACTCTCCATTTCTTCCATCTTTTTTTTTTAAGATTTTATTTATTTACTTGAGAGAGAGACAGTGAGAGAGAGCATGAGAGGGGAGAATGTCAGAGAGACAAAGAAGCAGACTCCCCATGGAGCAGGGATCCCAATGCGGGACTTGATCCCAGGACTCCAGGATCATGACCTGAGCCTAAGGCAGTAGCTCAACCAACCGAGCCATCCAGGCGCCCCATTTCTTCCATCTTAACAACTACGTTAAACTGGATGGTGGAACATAAGAAGAAGCATGCTTAAGAGCATTATCACAAAACACCACCTTTTACCATCATTTTATATAGTTTTTAAAAATCCTATTGTGAGGAAAAAACAAAAAGAAGTTTTATAATAATATAAAACCTCAGGAATTAAGAGGGATAGAAGAGTAGGTTATTGGCCATTAGTCAGACATTAACCCTTTGGCTTCCTTATCTTTAAATGAGAACCTGTGACTTTTTACTTACTTTCAGCTTAGATGTGTTCTTTTTTCAGCAATGAAATTTCTTGCTTTGAATTGTATAATTTCTAAGATCTCTTCTAGCTCCAAAAAACAGTTCTGGATTTTTTTTAAGATTTTGTTTTTAAGTAATCTCTATACCCAGCGTGAGGCTTGAACCCACAACCCAAAGATCGAAAGTCACATGCTCTATAGCCTGAGCCAGCAGGGGCCTCTGTGATTCTTCTTTCTTTTTTTTTTTTTAAGATTTTATTTATTTATTTGACAGACAGATCACAAGTAGGCAGAGAGGCAGGCAGAGAGAGAGAGGGGAGGAAGCAGGCTCCCTGCCAAGCAGAGAGCCCGATGTGGGGCTCCATCCCAGGACCCTGGGATCATGACCTGAGCTGAAGTTAGAGGCTTTAACCCACTGCGCCACCCAGACGCCCCTGATTCTTATTTCTAATAAATCTTTTCTTCTTGGGTCATCAAAAGCTACATAATGCAAGTTAGAATTTTTTTTTTAATTTGAAAACTAAGACATACCTATTTAATTGGATACCACTATTAGAGGCACTGTTTTATTAAGGGATCTTTTTTAGGGAGGGGCCTTATAAACATAATAATTTAGTTGCCCACACAATAGGATCATTCATTAGTTCTGTTTTTGCACATTACTAATTAAGACTTGCCCGCCATGGACTTCACAAAGAAGTGCTGAGATGATTCTTCAGTTAAGTATTTATAAAGCCAGTTCAGCGTTCAATTTATATTTTGGCACATAGGTAACTATTTAAGATGGTGATCTCCTCTTCAGTACATGCTTCTGATTATTACCAGGCTAAGGCAAGTATGTTTTCTTTGCCTCCTGTAACTGAATTAGAAAAATTCATAATGGAATGAATAATACCGAATATTTATCACGATCAATGAAAGACAGTTTTTCCCTCTCTGAGCTAGAGTGCACATTAAAGTGATTTGCTTAATTTCACTAACTTACCAATCAGATTTATAATTATTATGAAGCTGTTGATCACTTAATTCTGAATGTAAGGGTTAAAGAATTTAATATTATTTGGGGTAGCCCATGGGGGCACTAGTGAGAGATCACTCCTTCACCGCAGAAGAACCTGAAAGCGTGGGTCCCGCTCAGAGTGGAGCTCCTGGGGATGAGAGCCAAGATGCACAGATCAGTCTGGAGGATTCTGGCTGTATCACTCCTCCCCTGGTTGCCCTTGCTCGGACCTGTACCCCACCACTGTCTTGAGATGTTCTAATCCAGTTGCTGTGAAGTTTGCCTCCAGGACGAGAAAGTGCCGGTCAAGGCAACTGAAATCTCTTGTCCCTCAAGAGTTCTGTCTCACTGTAGATGGGAGGAGATTGGAATCCTTGTTCTTACGCCTCCAGCTCCTTTAAATTAATTAGAATGAATCCATCTTCCCAAGTCCTGCCAACTCTGGTACCTTGAGGTGACAGACTTCAGGCCCAAACCTGGGCAGTGTTGCTGTAAATATGCCGGGTGGTCTGTGGTGCAGGGTCTTGGAGACACCCCGGCTATTTTCCAGGTGACTTCTGTATATCACTTCAGGCCACTTCCTTCATTTTCAAGTTTGATTCCTGAAAACTGCTCTTGGAAAACATAATTTTTTAAAAAGATTTTATTTATTTGAGAGAGAGAACATGGATGTACACACTCGATCTAGGGGAGGGGCAGAGGGAGAGAGCAGCAGACTCCCAGCTGAGTGTGGAGCCTGCTGAGGGACTTGTTCCCAGGACCCTGAGTCCATATCAAGAGTGCGACGTTAACCGACTCAGCCACCCAGGTGCCCCTGTACATTTTTCTTTTTTTTTTTTAAGATTTTATTTATTTGACACAGAGAGATCACAAGTAGGCAGAGAGGCAGGCAGAGAGAGAGGGGGAAGCAGGCTCCCTGCCACGCAGAGAGCCCGATGCGGGACTCAATCCCAGGACCCTGGGATCATGACCTGAGCTGAAGGCAGAGGCTTAACCCACTGAGCCACCCAGGCACCCCCCCCCCCGTACATTTTTCTTAAAAACCATTTTAGGATTTCAGATGCATCACTACATAGATAAAGTACTGTGCAAATATGAAAGAAGGTGTTTAAGGAGCTGGGTTTTGCAGTAGGAAATCTTAAAAAGGAATGAAGACAAGTGCCAGTTTTTAGCCAACTTCATCACAATTCCATGTCATGCACATGGACATATGTATATACATGTTCTTCCACACACAGGAATACCATTTGGTAGTTTTCCTGATGGTTTGTTCTGATTTTTTTTAAAAAGGCAGGGGCCTCTTTTCATTTTTTTATTGAAATATGGTCAACACACGGTTAAGGTAGTTGCCGGCGGCAGCAGTGATTTGACAAGTCTGTACATTATGTTCTGCTAACCCCAAGCGTAGCTGCCATCTGTCACCATGCGACAGCACTATGACAGTACCACGAGGCAGCTTCCGTTTTGGTAGTGATGCTGTATCGCCAGGAAGCTCCACGTTCATGGTTATTCAGTGTGTTTTCCAGGATTCCTGGTCTGCAGCTGCCTTGAAGGTGTGCTCCCTTCATCCCTGTCTTAAACCCCGTTCTCCAGCCGTGGTCCCTGTCTCCCTAAGCTACAGTAGCTTCTGGCATCTTGAGTGTTCGCGCATCCACGTTTCCCTCGCTTTCTCTCGGCGTGTTCTTGGAGTTCTTTTTAAGTTGATGGGTCCTATCCTCGGCCAATTTTCTCGACTATTGTTTTCTCAAGCACTGATTTTAAGAGTCATTAGTTACTGTCCACTTCCCCCCAAAATGACTGTTAAAGCTACAGAAAAGTACATTTGCACTTAGATATGTTATCCACATTAAAATAATTTTCAGTTGCATTTGATGGCTAAAAACACTTAGTCTTCATATGGTACCACTTGCTCTGAGGGTGGAGAGAATCGGTTTCTTCCAGCCTTCCCAGCTCAGCACCTGAATGTTGTCATTTTTCCTCACAGGGCTCGCGCGATTCGCTTCAGACAGGACGGTAGTGAAGCAGTGGGAGGATTCTTCTCTCAGATTGGGCAGCTGTACATGGTCCACCATCTTTGGGGTACGTAACTTTTTCCTTCATTTTTGTGTTACTAGGGTTTCAGAGTTCGTTACCAAATAAGCATACCAGGCAACACAGCCCATCTCCCACCAGTAACTTTAAACACTGCAGCAGATTGAAACACAGGAAGTTAAGTGCTGAGCTGTCTAGAAGGAAAGAGGTCAGCAGTGAAAGGCCCGTAGACTCGGGGTACGTTAGAGGCCGACCTGAGAGAGGGGATGACGGTGAGAGGAGCAAGAGCAGTGAGCAGCCACGGGAGGAGGAAGATAATAAAGCTGCCGTCCCTTTCTAGACACTTCCATGCCTCCTCACAGATTATCCCACATTCGATCCAGAGAGGCACTTACTGCCTGCCTTGTGTCTGCGACTGTCATTCTGGAGGCCCTTCTCCTGTCACCTTTTCCATCCCTGCTCACTTTGGTCTGGCATTATCTTTGGTATCTCTCGGGGCCTGACTCAGATGTGCCCCCTCACCCCCCCCCGTGAATGTCTCTCTCCTCCTGAGCCTCCAGGGCCTGATACCACGTAGGCTGTCGTTTGTGGCGATGTGTGTCTGTCCCCCTGACAGAACAGGAGGCGGGTCTGAGCAATAGCTTGGCACGTTTGGGGCACGTGTGTGGGTGTGTGTGAGAGTTAAAACGCCTGGCTGGTGTGGTCGGTTAACCGTCGGACTCTTGTTCTCGTCTCGGGTCTTGATCTCAGGGTCGGGAGCTCAAGCCCTCCATGGGCTGCACACTGGGTGTGGAGCCCGCTTTTTAAAGAAATGAAAAGCATAACTCATTTCTGGACCATGTTCGTGAACTGAGGTGTCGGTTCGACCTGTCGGGTCCCACGAAGGGCGGCACCGTGTCTGCCTGCTGTGGCGGCGCGGCGGGCGCACAGAGGCGGGCGCCGGGTCTCATGAGGGAGAAGCCAACACGCGGGACACGCCACGAGGCCGTGTCTGTGATCGGTAATGTAGGGGCTCATATTCGGGGCACTCCCAGCACTGAGGGGACAGAGACTTCCGTGTAGTTGGGAGCATCAGGAGGTGAGTAGGAGCTAGACTTCAGGACCTAAAGGAGTTGGCAGGTAGAGGCAAGAAGGAGGGGTTAGAACAGTGATGGGAAAACAGGAGATGATGAAAAGTGCTCAGAAAAGGAAATAGTGCAGCTGGCTGTATGGTAGGAGAGCTGCCGGGGCCTAAGTCTGAATGGGAACGCCTTCCCCCAGATCTGCAGGGTCTTGGGGGCAGACCCCCACCCTCCCCCCGACCCATCACTGCTTGGACCAGGAGCTTATCCCGGCTGCGCTCGCTGGGCTTTCCTGGCAGGGGAGCGAGTGAAAACGCCGCACCGGGGGCGCCTGGAGTCCAGCTCTCAGTTTGGGCTCAGGTTATGCCCGCAGGGTTGTGAGACGGAACCGCAGACCAGCTCCGCACTCAGCACGGAGCCCGCCTGAGGTTCTCTTCCCTCCCGCTCTGCCCTTCCCCCGGCTTGTGCTCTTGCTCGCTCGCTCTCCTCCTCTCTCTCTCAAAAGTAAATAAATAAATAACATCTTTTAAAAAGAAAGAAAAGAAATGGAAACCCTGCAGCAAATAATAAATGCCACAGTAACCTCAGCTCCCCGTAGAGGCACGTGCTGCCCGGTCCTGGGGCTTCATTTTCCAGGCAGCTGGGCCCGGACTCCATGGATATCAGAGTGATCAAATGCAACAGGCTTGGACCCAAATCTTTAATACTTGCCTTCAGAGATTATGCTAAACATAATTTAACCTTTATGGGTTTGAGATACGGGTGATGTCATTCTTATTATTTCTTTTTAGGGTTTTTTAAAACATTTCTTTGACAGAGACCTAGAGAGAGATCACAAGTAGGCAGAGAGGCAGGCAGAGAGAGAGGAGGAAGCAGGCTCCCCGCTGAGCAGAGAGCCCGATGCGGGGCTCGATCCCAGGACAGCGGAGATCATGACCTGAGCCGAAGGCAGAGGCTTTAACCCACTGAACCACTCAAGCTCCCTTATTATTATTTTTTTAAACAGTACGCGGTATGTCTCGAGGAAATAAACTGAAAAGTCAGCCCTCTCCCCCTCCCTCACTTACCCCTCAGGCTTGCCACCAGACGTCCTCTGTTCTCGAGCACGGGGCCTCCACTCAGGTCAGGGTTTACAGTGTGTCTGGATGGGAACCCCCAGGCAGAGGAGTAGACAGGCAGGCACCAGGGTGTCACAGACCCTTAACTCCGTCCCACGGGAAGGGCTTGAGGTGTCACAGAGCAGCGCGAGAGGAGGAGGCCACGAGGTCGGCCACAATGCGCAAGACACGGAAGCTAGGAACACTGTGGTGCTCTGGCTCTGCAAAGTGGCCAGTTGGCAGCTCATGTCTTTTCTTAGGCGGAGCCTTTCTCTGCCTGCCTTTGTTGTCCCCAGCTGGTGTGCCAGACGTCCACTGCCTGCTCCCTACTTTGTCGGAGAAAGTACTGAGGATTGAATTCTCAGTTGCCTGCCTCCAAAACCTTGCCCTCGCTGTGCCATACTTTTTAGAGAACCACACTGATCCAGCCCCTGCAGCATCGTTCTCTCTCATCCTTACAGCCGCGCCACAGCGAGGTATCTGTGACTCGCAGATAAATAAAGCAGCTAGAATCTGCAGCCGTGGAGTCACCGCACCAGGCTCAGACTGGAGCACGTCCGACTCCAAAGCAGATCTCTCCAGAGCACAGCAGCTCTTCCTTTCCCCTGCACGCTTGACGCCGTCCCTGCCTCACCTCCGCGCCTCGCTGCACCGGTTCGCTCACCACCGCCCCATCCGGGGAGTCCCTCCCTTTAAAAGCCTCCTCAACAAAAAAATAGTAATAAAATAAAAGCCTCCCCAAATCCAAGTGCGGATAGACTGATGAACAGAGAAACAAAATGTGGTATGTACATATTTATCCGTCTGGAGGGAGCGAAATGCCAGTCCATACTGCAACACAGATAACCCTTGAAAACACTGAATTCCCTCATACGAGGTGTCTAGAAGAGGCAAGTTCATAGAGACAGTGCCGAGTAGAGGTTACCAGGGCCTGGGGGGCAGGGAGCATGGGGAGTTAGTGTTCAGGGGGTACAGTTTTGATTTATGATGCTAAAAAGTTTTAGAGACGGATAGTAATGAAAGGGGGACAGTTGTGAATGTATTTAACACCACTGAACTGTACATTTTTAAATAGTTAAAAGTTAATTTTGCTGGGCGCCTGGGTGGCTCAGTCGGTTAAGCTTCGGCTCAGGTCATGATCCCAGGGTCCTAGGATAGAGCCCCGCATCGGGCTCCCCACTCAGCAGGGAGCCTGCTTGTCCCTCTGCCCTTGGCCCTCCCCACCTCATGCTCACTCTCTCCCTCTCAAATAATTTTTTTAAAATAAAAGTTAATTTTGCTGTGCATATTTTACCATAATAAAACATTTTAATTAAGAAAATTAAAAATTTGACATGAAAAAATAAGAACACAGCCGTCCCCAACCTGTGTTCCCTGCAAGGGGAGTGGCCACTCCGTGCACTGGCCATGCACCTGACCTCCGTTGGAATATGCTGCTGCTCGTCACGTTAGTGCGGTTCTGCTCTGGGTGGTGGAAGGTACAAGATTTGTTTGCCTCCTATTTTTCAGCATCTTCAAAATTGCTTGTAATAGATGTATTACTAGTTGAGGGAAATGTTGTCTTAGATGGTTAAACTCCTAGGCCCACAAGGGTAGGTCTTCCCATCAGGAAAAGGAAATCCTGTGGAGAACAGGTGTGTGTCCCAGAATAAAACTAGAAGCCCCGATTCTTATCCTTTAAGTCTTCACTGACACCCCCTAGCAAAATGCCTCAGGGGTATTTCCCTAGTGAATGGTTGGAAGGAGGTTGCCTAGGCTGGGAACCAGAAATCGAGGCATCCGGATGAGATCCCTGAATTGTACCGCGTGACACCGAAGACCTGATGCCTTTGACACTCTTCTCTCCACCTGGAGCAGCTTTCTCTTCTGTTCCTGTCCATGACATGCTTTTCACCCTTCAGGGCGCACCTGGTCAAGTCCCACCGTCCCACAGCTCTCTCCTCCCCGCTCTGTTCTCAAGGAGACCGCCGCGTTCTTTGCCTTTACTAGTCCTTTTACCCTCCACTGCAGTGAACACAGTCTGTCACCCACATCGTGGTAGTGCTTTGGAGATGTTGCGCAAAACTGAACTGAATATTATGTATCTGTAGTTTGACAGTTTCTGATTATGAATTTAACATGTTATTGAAGAAATTCACTTGGTTTGAAAGATAGGCCTTGGATCGAATGGACTGTCAAACTTAGAGAGCTATTTTGCTTCTCACAAGGCCTCAATAATTTTGCTCAGAGTAACCAGCTTATAGTGATCTCAGCTTAGTGTTGAATCCCCAAAGTGGTCTTTCTGAGAAAACTAGCCGAGCAGCTGACCCAGTACTTGACGGACACACTAGTGGAATACAGGACATTTTCTTTGGTTTAAGCCTTGCTTTGTGTGGTTCTTTTTTCAGCTTACAAGGATCTTCAGACCAGGGAAGATATACGGAATGCAGCGTGGCATAAACATGGCTGGGAAGAATTGGTATATTATACAGGTAATATTTTCATAAACATAAAACTTGTCGTTCTTCCCATCTTAACTGTTTTATGTTCTTTTCCCCCCAAGGCTAATATGTACTTTCTTTTTTAAATAGCATATTGCTCTAGGACGGTGACTCATAAGGTTGGGGGGTTTGGAGAATAGTCAGATTTTTCTTTAATAGTTACATGCCTTGTTTTCAATAAGGAACTTTCATTCTTTCAACTACGTGTGGGGGACGTCTGGCAGGCTCGGTCAGTGGAGTATGTGACTCTTGATCTCATAAGGTTGTGAGTTCAAGCCCCACTTTGGGTGCAGATATTATTTAAAAATAAAATCTTTAAAAAAAAAAGCAAGTGTGTATATTGTCTGGTACAGTTTTCAGATCCTTGTATGTTGTAAATTTTACTCATTCCCTTTTTTTTGTACTTCTCAATATTCTCTGAATATTTATTACACAATATTCTTCTGGGCTTTCCCTTTCTCATCAAAGTTATCTATTCCCCAAAACATTATACTTTAGCACAGCAATTAAAAGTAATTTTGAAAATTAATTTGACATTTTGCATGGATAGCCACATACATATATACTATGAAATCCTGGTGGCTTGATTTTTTTATAGGAACAGTTGGGCTGAATACAACCCAGTAACATGGACACAGATTTAAGTACCAATCATGTTGCATGTCAGGTACATTTAAGTCTATACACTACTAAGAAAATCAAAGAGTAATTTTTTCTAGAAAATAAGTGTTATCTTGTCTTTTGGTTCAAAATGTCATGTAATTGTATGTGGATGATTTGCTTATTCTTAAACGTTCATTAGTTCCAAGAGGCGTAGTTTACTCAGCAGTGGGTTTCAAAAGTGCTGTCTGTAGTTACATGCAGTATTACTTGGTTTTATATAATTTTATTTTAGCTCAGAGTTCTCAGCCTTTTGAGAAAGCATCACTTTTCTTAACAACAGGGACTTTCCTAAGTTCCTACAAATGAAACAGATCTCCAGAATCCGCTTTAATTTTAAAAACATCTCTCGGGACATTAACTGATCTACCGTTAGCCTGTGTATTTCTCTCCCTGAGATCAGTCCTTTGTTTTCCAGTCTGTTCTGAATCCAAGCAGCATGTCTTCTGAACATTCTCAGCAACCTGTTTGTTACTGTACATTTACCATAATCTGTTTAGAAAAGAACAAGCGTAATAATCTTGATCCTTGTTTTCAGTCCCACTTATTCAGGAAATGGAATCCAGAATCATGATCCCACTGAAGACCTCACCCCTCCAGTAAACAGATTTTAGACGTGCCTACATGAATTTATGTGACAAGTATTTGTCATAAATTAATTTTAATTGTGTATCAAGTGAAAAAACACTGAAGTGTAAACTGCTGTATATAGCTTATGAGAGGCCTCTTTTCGTTAAAATTTACATAATCACAAGAAAGGAAACTATTACATTTTGACTGTAACAGTGGAAACATCCCTATGTTTGTCGAATATACTGTATACTTCTAGGCACCCCTCTCCACCCTCTGGGAAAAGAGGGCCCAAATTAAAATTTGAATCCTCTCCAAATAGGAATGTAGCCATGAAAAAAAGGCTAGCAACCTCTTTATTAAAAGCAAATCTGTTTTATAATTACAGATTTTTTTAGACAAATTTCTTGTATCAGGAAGAAATATAAATTTTGTCATGTTACTCCAGCAGTTTTTCTGAGCCTCAGACTCGGAACAAATTAAGAGCATACCCAATACCTGAAAATGTTTTAATTCACTCTCCTTTTTAATCAGTTGGTGTAGTAAATGACCTGTCATTACTAAGGTGGTAGTGGTTGCTAAGGTACATTTATTTAATCAGTAATTCAGTCTTCACAGAGTGTACTGTGATAGCTCTGTGTGAGAGGAAATAATGGCTTGAACCTGTGTATCATATGTGATTTTTGAAATGAACATCTTGAAAAGCACTAATTTTTATTGGTAATATTTTTCTATAATAAAATGAGTAGCACTAGGAAAAGAGGTTTTATTTTGTAAACAATCATTTGTGACCTCAGACATTCTGTAGTTAATATTTTAGTAAGCTCACAGCAGAATCTTCCAAGATCATGTATGAGGGGTGGTGCATGTTGAGATTCAAGTTGGAATAGAGTGCATACTTTGTCGAGCTCTGTTTTAGTTTTTCAATATAGTGTGCCTGTTTTGTGACTGTAATCATGTGAAAGTCCCGTTGAAGTGAAAAATTGTGTCTGACCCCCAAATTAAAGAATTTATGTATAAAATAAAGTGTGAATAAATCTCATAGCAAATGTCAAACTTTTACATGTGAATGGTTTTCTCCAAGAACCTACAAAAATCAATAAAATCCTCTTGATTTTCACATATTACTCGTTTGCAATCTTTTTGTATGAACTTGTGCTGAAAATGACCCTGTCCCTCTTGAAATACAGCTTGTCCCTGTTGAGTGGGCACATGTTGAGTTTATGGAGCAAAATGCTGATAAGCTCGACTTCTCCCTAGCCACTTAGCCAAGTGTTCGAGGACCGGGTGTTGGTGTACCAGGGCATGGTGTCTGGGGCAGCTGGCAGAAGAACAGGCGCTTTTCCTTGACGAGGCACTTACCGTCTTCGGTGTTCGGCTCCCTGAATCCATAAAAGGGGGAGGTGGAATTCAGTGGCATTTAGCAGCCCTTCCGCTGTGAGTTTTTTGACTTCTGTAGTGCCAGCAGGCGCAGGAGGGGGGAGGGGTGGGGAGCTCCAGCTTAGGAGACCTGCATCTTAGTTCTACTGATTGGATGCTCAAAACATGTTTATGGGATGTGAATCAAAGATTCATATGAAACTGCTTTCTAAACTATAAAGGGAAAGGATAGAATTAGTATTACTGGTGAATTACCTTTACTGGTGATCCAGCTATTCAGAACTGGGGAAAAACGAGGAGTGGAGAGAATTTTCACTTACAAACTGTATGGACTTGAAGTGAACCCTGCAGAAGTCTGAAATCTTCTGTCATTCACTAGGGTGTTAGGGTTCTCCAGAGAAACAGAACCAATAGAATCCCTAAATAAGGTACATTGAAGAGGAGGCAGGAATTGGTTCGTGGTTATGGAAGTCAGGAAGTCCCAGATCATGCCATCTGCCAGCTAGAGAACCAAGAAAAGCAATGGTATAATTCTGTCCCAAGTGCAAAGGCCTGAGAATCAGGAGAGGGGATGGCTTAACTCCCAGTCCAAGCTCGGAGGCCCAAGAAGCAAGATCTCCAGAGAGATCTTCTGGAAGCAGAAGAACCTCCCAGCTCCAGCAGAGAGCGTACATTTGCCCTACCTTTGCCTTGTTCCGTTTGGGCCGCCAAAGGATCAGATGATGCCCCCCTACATTGAAGAGGATGGATATTTACTCATCCTGTTGAATCAAATGCTGACCTTCCAGGAACACCCCTCACAGGCAGGCACCCCCAGGGATGTTTTAGCAGCTGCCTGGACATCCCTCACGCGGTCGAGCTGACCTATAAGATTAGCTATCACAACGCAACTCAGTCGGTGGCTGAGCAGCTGGATGAGGCTCCCTAAATGGCGTCATCACCCAACTCCCCATCCAGAGGCCGCTCAGCCTCCGGTGAGCACCGTGATGTCCAGATGCCAAACAATATGCAAGAATGATGTTTTCTTTTAGAAACTTTGCTTTTCTCCCTTTGTTTTGCTTTCTTAAAGGAGCTTTCTGTCCAGAAAGCACAGAGGAATGAACCGACTGTAAAATGGAGCTCTTTCAGAATAAACCCTACGCTAGGAAGAGGAGTTTATGTCCTAATTAAGTCATTGGGTTTCCCAAAGCAGCCTGCCTCACGCTAGGCTTTAGTCGTCATTCAACAAATACTGAGTTTCTGTTATGTGCCAAGCATCAGACACAGGGAATAACATCATGAACAAAACATAATCCCTCCCTTGTGAAGCTTACAGTGCAGTGAGAAGAGACCGGCAATTAAAACATAAGATACTGCAAGTTATCTTCCCCTCCCTCCCCCTGTGATCCTGTCTTGTTTCTCAAATACCTCATATCAGTGAGATCATATGATAAACAAGATGAAGCCAGAGAGGGAGAGAAACCATAAGAGACTCTTAATCTCGGGAAACAGACGGAGGGTTGCTGGAGGTGCGGGATGGGAGGGACGGGGCGGCTGGGCGATGGACACGGGGGAGGGTGTGTGCTGTGGTGAGTGCTGTGAAGTGTGTGAGCCTGACGATTCGCAGACCTGGACCCCTGGGGCTAATAATACATCAAGGTTACTGAAAAAAAAATGTTACTGAAAAAAAAAATACTGTAAGTTACCTGATATGGTAGAAGTTGATACAGGCTGTAGTGGGGAGAGGTAGAACAGGGTAATGGAGATCAGGAATGTAAGGGTGGGCTGGGAGAGGCAGCACGCCGCATTGTCAGAGTTGGCCTCGCTGAAGAGCTGAGATCTACGCAAAATCTTGAAGGAGGTGACAGGGTTAGCAAGTGTTTAGAAGGGAATCCCACCGTGCTGGGGGAATGGCTACAGCAGAGGCCCTGAGTCAGGGTCATTCCTGCATGCACCAGAGGGGTGGAGACCACTGGCTGAAACAGGAGAAAGGGAGGACTTGATGGGAGAAGGCAGAGGTCACG
Organism: Mellivora capensis; assembly: GCA_004024625.1. Lineage (NCBI taxonomy): Eukaryota > Metazoa > Chordata > Mammalia > Carnivora > Mustelidae > Mellivora > Mellivora capensis. Next base: position 46,363 of record PISX010006632.1, on the reverse strand, counting down.
GGGTTGGATCGGTAGAGTGTTGGGAGCCACTGGAAGAACCTCGACTTTTATTTGAGATGGGATCCACTGGAAGGTACTGAGCGGAGGAAGGACAGATCTGACTTACATTTTAAATGGTGGCTTGGACTAGTGGGGTAGCAGTAGAAGTAGGCAGAATGGTGAGATTCTGAATATGTCTTGATGGCTGAGCCAAGATGATTTCCTGAACGATTTCCTGATTGCGGAGTATGAATGAAAGAAAAAATCAAGTGAATGAAGTCTTGGCCTCCACAACTAAGGACGGGGAAGGCGGTAGGTGGCGTGGTACAGCAGATCTGGGGAAGTGACGATCAGGAACTGTTTGGCTCATACAGAGTTTGAGCTGGTCTATGCGGCACAAGGTGGAGATACCAGGTAGGCGCATGTGAATTCTGCAGTTCAGGGGAGCAGACTCGCCTGGAGACAGGCATGTGTGAACTCTCTGCATACAGAACTTAAAAGTCTTATGGGGAGTGAGTGTACACAGAGAAGAGGGCCAAGGTAAGGAGGAACCAGGAGGAGGGTGAAAAACCATCAGGGAAACAGGAAGAAACTGAAGGAAGTGGGATGTCATGAAAGCTAAGTGAACAACGTCCACCAAGGATGCGATCACCCATGTCAAGTGCTGCTGCAAGGCGGGGTTAGACGAGGTCTGAAAGCTGAGCACTCATTAAGTACTATGGCGGTCACCTGGTGACTTTCAAGACCATCCTCTCATATCCCAATTCCAAATAATCACTTCGTTTTACCAACTCCTGCCCAACTTGCCCACCAAAGAGCAAATTATATTATTTTGTCCTACTATGTATTTTCATTAGGAATATTCAAAACTTCCAAACTCGTTTTCCATCCGTTGGGTGTAAGTCTGGTGAATATTACTTCGCCAACCCCACTCATTTTTAATTATCATTCATGTGATATCATCCCTACTCCTTTTTAAAAGCCCTCTAGGACCCACATTTTGCTCTCCTAAAACCAACAATTGACACGACCTAGTTCTTTCCCCCTTATTCCCATGGTTGCCTGTGAAAGAGCCTTTTCTTCAGTTCTGCATTATATTTACTAAATTGATACCTTCACTTTCTGGTTGGGACACAGTAGATGTTAATAATGTGCTTGATGAATGGACAGAAAGGAGGGAGGGGAAGTAAGTGGAGAAAGGGAGAAAGGGAAGCTAGGAACAGAGAAAGGACGGAGACTGTCGGTTCCAGCTGGAAAATACACGAGGCTCTCGGAAGGCAGGGCAGTGCCTTCGTGCGTACTATTTTTGAGGCAAATCCTAGCAACCCTTGGAAGTTATGATTTGCCTCGGTAAAGTCAGTAAAAACAACTCCAAAGGAAGATAATAAACATACATCAAGTGAGTCCAGAGGTGGAAACTGGTCGGCCAAGTACTGAATGGTCCCCTGGGAAGTGGCGCTGAAAGCAGTGCTTCCTGCGCGGCTCGTGACCACTGGGAAGGACCTGCCCACGGGGCAGAACAGGCTTCCGGCCCGGGGAGTAGAACCTCCTACGACACGCGGTAACACGGCGCTCCCAGGGCACGCGGCAGCTCAGGGCCGGCCCCGGGCCCGCGCACGGTGAACCCTCCGCCGGCGGCGACTCCCGCGCGGGGAAGAGGCGGGCCGTGCGCGCGCCGCGGACCCCGGCCGGGGGAGTCACGCGAGCGCCGCGGGGAGCAGCTCGGAGCCGGGCGTCCGCGGCGGGGCGGGCGGTCAGGCCGCGGCCCGCGCTCCCTGGGCGGGCCCGGACGAGTCCGAGGGCCGCAGAGGCAGGAGCCACGGCGCTCGCGCCACCCCGTGAGTCTCCGGAGCCCTCCCGAGCCTCCCGCGCTCCTGCGCCGCGTCGCGAGCGCTCGGCCCGGCGCCTGGGAGCGTCGCGGGGAAGCCGCGGTCCCGGGAGAAGCGGGAGGAAGCCCGCGGCGGGCCCGAGAGGGGGCGGCGGGGGGAGGGAGACGCCGCGCGGGAAAGCCCCGAGGAGAACTTCAGTTACTCCAGGACCCCGGGGCTCGCCTTCCTGTTTACACAGCAGTGCGCGTCACGGCACGGAACGTGACGTCACACAGGCAGGAAGCCACGTCACAACCAACGCCGCCCCCCCCCCCCACCGAGGGCCCCAGAGCGGGGCAGGCGGCGCGGGCCGGGGCTCTGCAACGGGCGCAGCCGGTTCCACGCGGGTACGCGGTTCCTGAGCCCATCGGACGCCTCTGCGCCAAACCCCGGGCGCCCTCCCGCTCAGGCCCCTGCCCCGCAGAAGGCGGGCCCCGGCGATGCGGCAGTCGGAAGCGTCCGGGACCGGAGCTCGGGGTCCCCCGCCCACCCGCCTGCAGCCGGGGGCCGGTGCTCCCGCAGCGCGGGTCGCGAGGACTCGCGCTCCGCAGCTCTCCGCCCCCCGGAGCCTCGCCCCGCCCCGCCCCGGAGCCCAGCCCCGCCCCGGAGCCCCCGCACAGCTCCCGCGCGAGCTGCCGGCCGGTCTCCCCGCCCGACGGCCGCCCTGCGGTTTGCGGTCTCGTCTAAATTCGCCAAACCTGTCACCGCGCTCCTCCCGCAACTTGGATTCAGGAGGAAATCCGAGTCATCTGACTTGGTTACTTGGCTACACAATTACCTGAGTATTTGACCAAATTTGATTATTTGGTTAAATAAATTTTTCAAATAAATTCCTGTATTAAACCTTTCTGGCCTTTTCTACCTAATTACCCACTTAATGGCTCTCGCTACACCTGCGCTTTACCCTCCCCCGTCTCTCTACCAGGGACGGCATATAACCACGTACTTTCAAAGCACGTTCTGAAATTCCTCTTTCCCGGCACCGCAAGAATCAACAAACCCGCTTCCAGGTCTTTCCAAGTCCTCCGTTAAGAAAGAATGGCTCACATCGGCTATTAGGAGGTATTTCTAACTCATTTAGGGTGAAACCCGTTTGGGATGAGTAAAATGTGTTTTTAGTTCTTCTACTTCATGTGGTGATCAAACGCCTATCTTTTAAGGTCACTGCTTTTGTTCAAGGCTCCATTTTTTAAGCCTTTGTAACAGTCCTGATAGGACTAACTCCAAGAGCTAAGGAAGCGTCTCCAGCCCCCGGCCCAGTGCGAGCGCGGGCGGGGGCTGCGTGGTTCCCAGCACTGCGCCCTGCGATCAGGGCGGGGTCTCCCAACTTCTTAGTCCCTTGCCTAGGCGCTGTTTCTAGTCAAACACTGAAAGTACCTGAAATATTTGATATTGAAATACACGACAGGCAGAAAGTGAAAATGCCACCAATCTGTACTGATACATGATAAATTTTTATTTACCTACCAAAGGGAAAACGAACATCCACATAAGCTGCCTACCCCGTATTTCCAATAGGATATAGGTGTTTCATTTACTCTACACCTTTAAAAGGTTTCAAATAAAATATAGCTAGGAAAATACATAAAGAATTCATATTATAAAACTCTCCAGGTAATTAGTGGTCATAATAATGTTGGGACTGCAGTTAAAAAGGAGCAGTTTTCTGTAGTCTACTTAGAAGTACAGATGATCAGTACCAAATCTATACATTAGGTTGTAATAAGCAATTGTAAGCCAATGGTATCAAACTGTGTAACTCTTAAAAATTAACCTAAAGTTGTTATGAACTGTATAAAAATTGATATTATTCTTCCAGTTCTCCCAAAAGCTCTACAAAATCAGTGATGTACCATTCTGCGTTGTCTTTTACTTGTTGTCTGATCACATTTCCTCCAAATCCAATGAAAACATCCTAAGAGGGGAAAAAGGGGGGAAAGAGTTAAAAAAAAAAAAAGATACACCCTGGGGAAGTAAGTGTTCTTTGAAAGAACAAACTGTGCAAAGAGAGGTAAAGCCAAGCCTCCAAGGGGTACCTTCTTGCCTCCTCTGTCCCAAGAACGAATGAGTCCGAGCACCTGTACTGCAAAGCCACTCAGGCCCAGGCCACTGCAGCCTTCCAGGAGAATTTAAGCCCCCTTAACACCAGCACAATTGCTTACAAAGATAAAATCCCCTGAGTTCCAACCTGGACGCAGGCACAGCCAGGCCAGGCAATCTCGAAGAGGAAAGATGAGACAGAAGCCTGGGGGGGACGCCTGGGTGGCTCAGTTGGTTGAGCGGCTGCCTTCAGCTCAGGTCATGATCCCGGCGTCCTGGGATCGAGTACCGCATCGGGCTCCTTGCGTGGCGGGGACCCTGCTTCTCCCTCTGCCCGTGCTTGCTCTCTCTCTCTCTGACAAATAAATAAAATCTTTAAAAAAAAAAAAAAAAAGAAGCAGCAGCCTGGGGTGCAGGTGAAATCCCACTGGCCCTAGAATCGGGACCAGAGCAGGCATCTCCTGACAGGCGCGCTCTGTGAGCCTGACGGACCTCCCTCCCAGGGAGGGTGTTATTCTGGGCTGAAGGAGATGACAGCCCCAGGATCTGGGGCAACACTCCACTTTGCGTCATTAAATTTAATATTACATCTATGTTGTTTCCTTAGTATCTACCAAGTGATACCTTCTTATAGTCAATGGTCTTTTAAAGCGGTACTTTCTCTGTTTCTGCCAGGGCAGAGGCACCAATAGGTACCAATAGATACCCAATTTGGACACTGAAAATTCTTTTACTTGCCTTTTCTCTTCATTTTTGTTTTCAGACCACACAAGGGGGCGGCGGGGGGAAAGAGCGAGATTCTGACCTTCCAGTTAAATTTAGCCTCGTGAGCTTCCTGCCTCCTTGGCAGCCCTTTCTGCAGGCCAGCACCGACTTAGCTGTCCCAACACACTGTCGCCTTCCTTCTCTGTCCACAAGCCTTTCAGGGCTCCCCACGACCTCGTGGTAACCCCCAAGCGCCTGATACATAGTCTTCAGCAGCTGCTGAGGAGAAAGCCCGTTCCTGCCAGGTTTTGCCCCCTGACTGGCCCAGGTCCGCTCCTAGTGCGTCCCCACTCTGCTCTGCTGCCCCCGCAGCCCCATCCTGCCAGGCCTTCACAGGGGGGCGGCTAAGCTTCCTCCAGATCACACATTCCTCTGACCACCTCTGAGGCCTACACCTCAGAGGTCTGCGTAGGCACACCCGCGCTCGGTCCAGTCAGGCCTGTCACCTTCTGATGACAGGTAGGGTCCTCTGCAATTCACAGTTTGGTCATTTCTTGACATCAGGAGTAGCAGCATGACAGAACTCCACACGGTTTCCTTCAGGCACTCCCCTCAACTCGCCCAGCCTCTGTGACTGACTCAACGCCAGTGGGGGGGGGTAAAGCATCTGAAGGTGTCTTATCTTGAGTTGATGCAAGTCATGAAAAGGACCCAAAGGTTCTTTAACCACTTTGTGTTAATCATTTACAGAGACAACTATTTTTTAGATCTCAGGAAACTAGGTACTAGAAAGTTCACCACTCTATTTTTGGTTCTGTTTTTCTTAATTTATTTTTTTTTAATATTTTATTTATTTATTTGTCAGAGAGAAACAGCGAGAGAGAGCGAGCACAGGCAGACAGAGTGGCAGGCAGAGGCAGAGGGAGAAGCAGGCTCCCCGCTGAGCAAGGAGCCCGATGTGGAACTCGATCCCAGGACGCTGGGATCATGACCTGAGCCGAAGGCAGCCGCTTAACCAACTGAGCCACCCAGGCGTCCCTGTTTTTCTTAATTTAAAATGAAATGATAAGGATCAAGTCCTACGTGAAAGGGACATATTTGATATTCCGGACACTTACTACACAGCATGCGTTTCCTGCTAGTCTCAGAAAGCAGCATGCATTCATAGGAATGAAATGCTTTAACACAGGCACACTCTCACACCTCCCTGAGCCTCAGTCCCCTAATCAGTAGAAACGAGAAGATAATGTATGAAGAAATACTTTATCAAATATAAAAACACAAGGGCGCCTGGGAGGCTCAGTCTATTAAGTGTCCGCCTTCAGCTCAGGCCATGATCCCAGGGTCCTTGGATCAAGTCCCACAATGGGCTCCCTGCTCGGCGGGGAGCCTGCTTCTCCCTCTGCCCCTCCCCCCTGCTCCTGCGCTCTCCCTGTCTCTCTCACTGCACACTCACGCTCTCTCAAAAAATAAAATCATATATATGTGTGTATATACATTAAAACTTTGATTAGAGTTACAAGAGCTGTCTTACTATTTCTGGTATTACTCGGGGAAGTGAAGCCGAACCTGGGGCACACACCTGGGCTGAGAGGTGGCAGGAACCAGGTCATAAAGTTCTAAACCATTCTCTTCCTTAGGTCTGCAAAATGTCAGCTGACATACTGAGACTGAAGTTGTTTTATTTGTTTTGGTTTTTCACAATGCTTCCTAGTGTTCTTGTTTAACTTTCACCAATCTCAGAGTTCCAAATCAGCGGTCTAAAACAAAAACACAACCAGAAAAACCAGCACACTTAATACGTACGGCAGGAGGGCAGGCTTCCATGTCTGTGATGCCATCTCCAATCATGACTATTTTCTGAAATTGAAATTTTTCCTTTAAAAGTTTAATAACTTTTCCTTTCCCACCAGATTCGGCAGTTGGCTGCATCTCATCAAAACCTGCATATTCACCTTAAAAAAGCAGTTAAAACAGTGTCAGTGACCCACAGAATTATACCGGTAGGGCCAGCTATGTGCACAGATGATACCCTCACTTAAATGTCCCTGAGAAAGCTAAGAATGGCCCTCAGTAAAGTGACACAGCCTGGATGTCCACACCTCTCCCCACCCTCCCATGGACAACTTCTGCCTTTAAAGTGCAGGTCCCTCTTGTTGAGGTGTTTAGGTCATCAACACCATGGGGTCAATCGGTTTTACCCTCTAAGCTGTCAGAGCTGTAATTCTCAAACCTCACTGAGGGGGAAGAACACCATGAAACAGTAATATATCGAAGTTTTTAAAAAGTTAATATATAATTTCATCTAAGAGGAGATTCCAACTCAGATTTTTTTTTTAAGAATTTATTTATTTATTTGACAGAAATCACAAGTAGGCAGAGAGGCAGGCAGAGAGAGAGGAGGAAGCAGGATCCCCACTGAGCAGAGAGCCCGATGCGGGGCTCGATTCCAGGACCCTGGGATCATGACCTGAGCCGAAGGCAGAGGCTTTAACCCACTGAGCCACCCAGGCGCCCCCCCCAATTCAGATTTGATCGATTTTCTTTCTTAGAGTAATTCTCACACTCCCTGTCTACATTTTTTAACAATCTCTACCTGTAGACCCTTCAAAAATGTTCCACCAACACATTTACTATTTTTAAATTAACATTATTTGGTTATAAGGCTGTCAGCCACCCGTGGCCATCACGAGAGACCTCCTGAAATGGCGGGGATGCAGCTGAGGTCCTATGATGGCCCAGAGAAGGACCGGAAGGCCCTTCAGAGCAGGGACAGAGCAGTGACTCACGGCCAACAAACCCTCCTTCCTGAGCCTAAACTGGTTCGAATACAGAAGAGAGCTCAAAAAACGGAACTGTAACACATAACAAAACGAGTCACCTGGGTACACAGGAATCAAGTGCAGGCACTTATATACTGAGAGAGATTAGATGGACACTAAAGCCAGGAGAGATGATGGCCTAAGTCTATTTCACAGAGCAAAAGATCCCAAGGAGCAAAAGACACCAGTAGAGAATCCTTCAACTCAAAAAAAAAAAAAAAGTCAATCAGAGAAAGAAAATTACCATATGATTTCATTCCTATGTTGAATTTAAAAAACAAATCAGAGGATCATAGGGGAAGAGAGGGAAAAATAAAATAAGACAAACATAAGAGACGCTTAACTCTAGGAAATAAACAGGGTTGCTGGAGGGGAGGTTGGCAGGGGAGATGTGGTAACTGGATGATGGGCATTAAGGAAGGGCACTAGCTGTAAAAAAAAGAACACTAGGTGTTCTTTTTTTTTTTTTTAAGATTTTATTTATTTATTTGACAGACAGAGATCACAGTAGGCAGAGAGGCAGGGATGGGGTTGAGGGGAAGCAGGCTCCCCGCTGAGCAGAGAGCCTGATGTGGGGCTTGTCTCAGGACCCTGAGATCATGACCTGAGCCGAAGGCAGAGGCTTAACCCACTGAGCCACCCAGGCGCCCCTACACTGGATGGTCTATGCAACTGATGAATCACTGAACTCTACCTCTGAAACTAATAATATACTATATGTTAATTAATTGAATTTAAATTAAATTAAATCAATTAAAAAGGAGAGAATCCTTCATCTCAGGTTGAACTCTGAGGCTGCCTTACTTAAGTTGCGTTCCAACAGACATTACAAAAGACACCGAACACTAAAACTGACAGGAAAGGGAAAATGGTACCATTCAATTCTTACCATTAAAGTAGAACTTCAGCCTATTGGCAAAAACATTGGTCGACGGGATATTGAGCTTTGAAGCAACATGCTCTACGATGCTCCTAAAGCCACCAGATATTAGGAAAACTTGAACATTTCGCTCTTGGAGGCGACTTACTAGCTCCCTGCAAAAAGAAATATAAAACACCAAAATCATTACTAAACATGAAACATGAAAAGGAAACTAAAATACATTTTCTTGTTCACAAAGCATTTGCCCAAATACATTGGACAAGGTATATTGCTTGGTTAACTATAATGTTTTTATGTATTTTTTTAAAAGATTTTATTTATTTGAGAGAGAGTGAGAGCTAGAGAGAGACAGAGAGAGCACATACAGAGGGAGAGGGAAAGGAAGAGACTCCCCACTGAGCATCTTCCCCATGCGGGGCTCAATCCCAGGGTCCTGGGATCGAGGCCCAGATCAGGCTCTCTGCTCCCGCCGAGCAGGGAGCCTGATCCTCCCTCTCCCACTCCCCCTGCTTGTGTTCCTTCTCTCTCTGTGTCTCTGTCAAATAAATAAAATCTTTTAAAAAAAAAAAATAAAGTTTAGGGGGGAAAAAAAAGGAAATTAATAGGTGGGGCTGGACTGCTTAAGAATCCATCCCACAGGGCGCCTGGGTGGCTCAGTGGGTTAAGCCGCTGCCTTCGGCTCAGGTCATGATCTCAGGTTCCTGGGATCGAATCCCACATCGGGCTCTCTGCTCAGCAGGGAGCCTGCTTCCCCCTCTCTCTCTGTCTGCCTCTCTGACTACTGTGATCTCTCTCTGTCAAATAAATAAAATAAAATCTTTAAAAAAAAAAAAAAAGAATCCATCCCACAACTCGATCTGCCCATGAACCTAGAAACAGAAAATGAGGAGGAAGCTTCGGCTCTCTCTGGGGAGAAAGGGAGGGCAGATGACTTGGGCAGGGCCAACCGCTCAGACAGCACCACACGTAAGAGCTGAAAGAGGCAGGAGGAAGGCAGCGCTAGAGATGCTCTCAAGAGGATATGCCCCCAAATGCAGGTGCTGACGGACAGACAGTGCCCAGACCAGGGTTCCTCTTACCTTATGCCGGGGGTCAGGTGTGGGGGGTGCTCAGCTATGAGCCTTTGTACCTGTTCCCTAGAGGGCTGGATCAGAGCTAAACGCTCTGTGAGGGCAGCCTTGAAAGGCACTGCCCCACCCATGGCTCGCCGTGTCCTAGGAGGAAGACCCAACAATCAGACTAGGCAAGTCAGATGTCCCCAAAGTCCACACTTTACCTCCCTAGCTCCTCCAGTAGCCACCCATGAGGAAGGTGCTGCCTGGAGCCCCACCACACAACATGCTACAGTGCCATGGGAGCGAGGCCATGGGAATAAACTTACTGAAGTGCGCTTGAGAATCACATTAGTATTTTGTGGTCACATCTCACATCAAATGCAGCTGAACACGAAATGTCCGTGACGGGGTGACTGCAGGCAGCAATGGGGAGGGCAGGAGGGAGGGAAGGGTCTCACCGGCACATAGACTAAGAGACTCTGAACCCAAACTAGCTTTCTAGCAAGCCACTAAGGCCACACAGTCAACCATGACACAAAGCACTGGATGACTGGGGATCCCCGTGGATCCCCGCCCCCGTCCCCCATCATCTTCTCTGGTTAGTTATGGTCGTCGTTTCCCTCACTGGGTAAGGGCCTGTCACTCATATTTATTCAGAGGCAACTATTTTCTTCTGCCAGAAGAGTCTGTATAAATGGATGACTAGAGAATTCAGCTCCCAGTGACGGAAGAAACTAACTGCCCAGGGTTTGCTGTCAGGGACTAAAACTCGGGGAATTACGGCCGTGGTCCCGCATGTCACCCAAAGTCACTCTCTCTTGCAATTCTTTACCACTTCATAAAGTGAATAAATACTACTCCTACATTTCTGACACAGCAGCCTCAACACCGCAGAATTTGGCTAGCTCGTCAATTCCTTCTTCTCTGATGACCGTGCTGTCAACGTCAAAGCACACTGCGTCCGCTGAACAGAAGAGTTTCCTCAACTCTGAATGGGAGACCATCCTCGGAAGAATCTTCCTCCTACAACAGAAAAAGACATCTTTAAACGCGCATCACCATAAAAAGATCCAATTATGCCTACTAATGCCAATATACTTTGATCCGTATCAAAGTCAGCATATTCCACATAAACATGGACTCGTGGGCTCATTTGTTGTTGTTGTTGTTCTTTTTAACACAAAGTAGCACCATCTGAATGTCAGGCTCTTGGAATACAAAGATGAGCAGGACCAAACTCTTCTCCCAGGAACTCAGTCTGGTGAAGGTACCGACTTACAAATATATATCACGTTCAACCAGTATTCGACTATTTTTGACCTGACCACGACTGCAGAAAGGAAGCTGAAGTGGAAAGAGCGTAAGACACTAAAGGTACTACAGGCACAGACGACTGAGCTTGCCCACGAGACAGGGCTTCCAGGGGGATAGAAACTCAGTCCAAATCTTGAAGGAGAAGTGGCCGGAGTGGGTTCTCCAAGGGCAGGGCATCAGTTCGGTGGGTGCTGGGAGTAGGGGGCAGGGAGATGGAGGCCTGAAGAGAGGATAATGACCCCAGAGAGAAGAGCAGGGCCCAAGGCAAGGAACAAGAATGATGGATGACATTCTGGAAACTGCCCACTGGAGTCCAGCTGCCGGGCAGTGCACCAAAGGGGGGGCTCTGGGCCAGGCTGACGGGTTTGGATTTTAACATCTAGGTAGTGGAAAATCCTGAAAGGCTTTTCGCCACAGAAGAGAGGTCAGAGCTGAACAGCACATTTGTCAGTCAGCCATACAGAGGGTATGGCCTGACGGAAGTCACCAGAGAGTAGAGAGAGGGGGAAAAAAGAGGGCTGAGGACAGAGCTCGCAGGAGCAGAAATGATCAGATCAGGAGCCTGGGAAGGAAAAGGAAAAGGAGGTCGAGACTCACAGGAAGAGACTGAGAGACCACAGAGCTGCAGAAGCTATGGAGGACAGTTTTGAATGGATGTTGTGGGGTTTTTTTTTAATATTTTTTATTTATTTGACAGACAGAGATCACAAATAGGCAGAGAGGCAGGCAGAGAGAGAGGGTGAAGCAGGTTCTCCACTGAGCAGAGAGCCCGATGCAGGGCTCGATCCCAGGACCCTGGGACCATGACCTGAGCCGAAGGCAGAGGCTTAACCCACTGAGCCACCCAGGCGCCCCATGGGTTTTTATTTTTTAAGAAAATCACTGGACTAGAATCTTGGGGGCAAATGGGATCCTCAAGGTTCCCCAGACCCGTCTCTCATCAAATATGTCCCGTATGAGGCCACACAGATGATGCAAATAATCTGTATTTAGAACAGACACTGCTAAAAACAAACGCCAAGGAGCTGCAGTGCACCTGGCAGAAGGGTCCAGGGCAAAGCTGACCTGGGGGAAGAAACCTTTTACGTTTATAACGCTTTTACGCCGGGGGAAGCAAACTATAGCCGGTAGGCCAAATCAGCCAGTTTTTGTACAGTCTGTAAAGTAAGACCAAGTTGTTTTTGTTTTTCGTTTTTTTATTGTTTTTCAAGTAGTCTCCACACCAGCACAGAGCCCAACACAGGGCCTGAATTCACAACCCCGAGATCAAGACCTGAGCTGCGACGAAGAGCGGGACACTTAACCCACTGAGCCTCGGCCCCAGGCACGTCTATGTTTTAAATAATTGAAAAAAAAAACAATAAAATAAAACTTTGCAACACACAGAAACTGCATGAGTTTCAAAATTCAGTGTCCATAATTAAAGTTTCAGAAGAACACAGCCATGTTCACTTGCTCACGTGTCCACAGCTGCTTTCCCACAACGCAGCAGGTGGGCCGCTGCAGCAGAGACTGTAAGGCCTGCAAAGCCTAAAATATTTACTATCTGGCCTTTTTTTTTTAAATTTCATTTCTTTTTAGCATAACAGAATTCATATTTTTGCACCACACCCAGTGCTCCATGCAATGCGTGCCCTCCATTATACCCACCACCAGGCTCCCCCAACCTCCCACCCCCCGCCCCTTCAAAACCCTCAGGTGGTTTTTCAGAGTCCGCAGTCTCTCATGGTTCATCTCCCCCCCAATTTCCCTCAACTCCCTTCTCCTCTCCATCTCCCCATGTCCTCCGTGTTATTCCTTATGCTCCACAAATAAGTGAAACCATATGATAACTGACTCTCTCTGCTTGACTTATTTCACTCAGCATCATCTCTTCCAGTCCCGTCCATGTTGCTACAAAAGTCGGGTCTTCATCCTTTCTGATGGAGGCATAATTTTGACAGAAAACTGCAGACCCCTGTTTGGAACCCTTATAAAAGAGAGCTCTTAATGGGAAATCAGAGTTTCACTGGAGACCCACTGACAAGGGGGAACAAGAAGACAGTCCGTGAATCCAGTAAGATAATAGAACTCTATTATCTTATTATTATTATTATCTATCTAAGATAATTAAACTCTAAACTAACATCAGCCTCAATCTGAATGAAGTTTCCGTTAAACAGACCGAGCTCCTTTGCAGGCTGCTTCTCTTCCATTCTCTTAATGTTCCAATGACCACAGTCCACCCCTGGTCTTTTCCAACCATACTCACTCCCCGATGGAATTCATCCAGGCTCATGGCTTAAAATGTCGTCTCTGGGATAGGAACTCCCAGATGTGTACCTGGAGCCCAGTCCTCTCTCCCAAACTCTCAACTCCAACCACCTACCTGACCTGACTCACATGTCTAGGAAACACCCCAAACACAAGCCTAAAACTGAACTCCTGATCTTCTCATCCCACCAAAACTGCCATTCTTGGGGCGCCTGAGTGGCTCAGTGGGTTAAAGCCTCTGCCTTCGGCTCAGGTCATGATCCCAGGGTCCTGGGATCGAGCCCCGCATCGGGCTCTCTGCTCAGCGAGGAGCCTGCTTTCTCCTCTCTCTCTGCCTGCCTCTCTGCCTGCCTCTCTGCCTACTTGTGATTTCTGTCAAATAAATAAAAATCTTTAAAAAATATATAAAAAAAAAAGAAAAAAAAAACCTGCCATTCTTGCATTTACCTAAAGGTAAATGGCAATCTTTAGGATCCCGTTTCCCCCCAAGATTCTAGTCCAGTGATTTTCTTAAAAAATAAAAACCTGTTCTCTCCCTTGATGGCCCATGTCCAAAATTCATATCCAATCATTCAGGAAACTATGTTGGTTCTATCTTTAAAGTCTAACCAAAATCAAGGGGCTCCTGGGTCACTCAGTGGGTGAAGCCTCTGCCTTCGGCTCAGGTCATGATCCCAGGGTACTAGGATTGAGCCCCGCATCCGGCTCTCTGCTCAGCGGGGAACCTGCTGCCCCCTCTCTGCCTGCCTCTCTGCCTACTTGTGATCTCTCTCTCTGTCAAATAAATAAATAAATCCTTAAAGTCTAACCAAAATCTGACCACTTCTCACCCGATGCACTGCTGTCATTCTAGCCTGAGTTACCAATGTTTCTTGCCAAGACTGTACCAAGAACCACGTAAAAGGTCTCCCACTCTGGTTTTTGTCTCAACGTAACAGCCAAAGTAATCACTGTAAGCGAAAGCCTAATCCTGTCACACGTCTAGCTCTAAATGCTTCAATAGCTCCTCATTTTATTAAGAGTAAAAGCCAAAGTTCTTACAATTACGAACAGGGTCTGCCCCCTACACCGATACCACCACCACCACCATCACGCCCCCCCCCATCACATCTCTGACCTCATTTCCTACTCATCTCCCCCTTGCTCAACCACACCAGTCCTCCTGCCACTGCTCCGGAAATGCACTGGCCAGGCCCCCCACTCAGAGCCTCCGCTCCAGCTCTGTCTCTGGTGGGAATGCTCTTTACTTGGATACCCATGTCACCAATTCCTTACCAAGAGTTTGCCCAAACAACACGGTGTGTCAATCATATGTCAATTAAAAAAAATGAAACTTTAAAAAACAAGTTTTCCCAAGAATCACCTTTTTCCATGAGTCAACTTTGACCACCCTGTTTATGACTGCAACCTCTCCCTCCTTATCCTTAACCCAACCTTACTAATATCCCTCACTATGCTTTTTCTTTTTTCTGTAACATCTATCATTTTCTAACATATGATAAAATAGACTCATTATGTTTATTATGTATTGTCTATCTGTCCTCATTAGGATGCAAATTTCACAAGCATAGGATCTTTATCAGCTTTGTTCACTATCCATAGGACTGAGAACGTTACCCAGCATATAGTACAGCTTATTAATATTTGTTGAATTAAGTGAATGAATAAAGCTCAAATGCCATCTTCACTATAAAGTCTTTCCTGATTCCCTGGGGCTGGAAAAAATTTCTCCCTAGAACTTCCACAGTACTTTGGGTAGACCTGTTTTCAATATATAAAATTCACAATATTCTTACTTATCTTAAACCTATTTATATGTATGTCACCTCTACTCCTGGACTGTAAGCTCTTTATAATAAGATCCAAAATTTTTCAAAACACTTATTTTGAGCCTCTTCTAAGGAGATGCTCAAATAATTTCTGAAGGTTGAATGAATAAATGAAATGATATAGTTGTGAATTAAATACCCACAACTATTTTTTTAACTTTTTATTGTAGAGAATTTCAAATACATACAAAAGAGAATGAATACATGAATTCCACATATACATCAACCTGCTTCAACAATCATAGCAAATCGTGCTTCATCAATGGCCCCAGAAAGCATTCTGTACCTCTTCCAACAAGGGGGAATTCCCGCACATCTGAGCAATTCTTAGACACTAGCATGGGGCCCCCTATAATTCAACTCAGTTCTGACGCTATCCACCCAGATAGCATGAGATTCCATAGGTTAGGAGTTCCGTTCCACAAGACTGAGCCCTCCCTCCCTGCACACACACACACACACACACACACACACATACAGAAGACCCCAGTCCAGGTTGTCACCCGTGCTTCAGACCAACTGGCTCCAACAACCTCCCCCTTGGGTTTAACTAATTTGCTAGAGCGGCTCATAGAACTCAGAGAAATATTTTATTTACTAGATCACTGGTGTATTATAAAAGGGTAGAACTCAGATGGAAGAGATGTATAGGACAGGACAAGTTATATGGGAAGAAGCACAGAGCTTCCATACTCTATCTGAGTATGTCATTCTCCCCATATCACCATGTGCTCATGAACCCAACCCCAAAGCTCTCCAAACACGGTCCTTTGGGGTTTTATTCATTACAAAGCATGACAGATTAAATCACTGGCTACTGGTGACTGAGCTAGATCACTAGCCCCTCTCTGCTCCCCAGAGGTCAGGGTGGTAGGACTAAGTCACCAAGGTTGGTTCTGCTGGAAAATAGCCCCATCCGTAGGTGCGGTCCAAAAGTCACCTCATTCACACAAGAAGAAACACCTTTATCACTCTCATCATAGGAAATTCCAAGAGTTTGAAGAGCTTTGTGCCAGAGATGATCAAATATATTCCTTATTATAAATAAATCACAATTTCACCTCTAAACACTTCCATACTTTCTCATGATTTCAAAGCAAATCATATTATTTCATCCAAGATATTTCAGTATATATTTCTAAAAGGTAAAGGCTTTTATTTTTAACATGCCCAATTCGTTTCAATTATAAATATACTACTGTACCTGCCTGGACTCAGGTTTGGCTTCTGAGCGATTCTAGAATCAAATCAAGTTAAGAACTTAATCACATCGGACCTAATGATGCCCTTGCTAATCCATTCCCCATAGTTAGCATATCAATTAACATAATATCTCTGTTATTCAATTAATTTATGCCCTCCATGATTTGGATCCTCTCTATTTCACCAACCTATCACCTGTTGCTCTTCTCCCCCAAGACCACACACACACACACACACACATACACACACCCCTTATGTTCAAGATATACAGAAGATGTCTTGTTCCTTAAATATGTCATGGTTTTTTGAACCTCTACGCCTTTGCAAATGCTATTCCCTCTGCCTGAAATCACCTAATCCCTCATACTCAGTGGACAAATTCCTATTTATTCTTCAAGATGATAGTTAAATAACCTGCCTTATACTACATTATCTCCTTCCTACTCCTTCAGAGAATTAATTAATCACTCCCATTCCTCTCCTTGAGTGAAATATCTTTCATCTTTGTTTCCAGGACCCAGTAGGTATAAAGTAAATGTCTCATAAATTAAATAGCATTGAATCTAAGAAGTTATTGAGAATTTAGAACTGAGATTATTGTTCTCAACAAAACTATTCCAACTTGGGGTGCCTGGGTGGCTCAGTGGGTTGGGCCTCTGCCTTTGGCTCAGGTCATGATCTCAGGATCCTGAGATCGAGCCCCACATGGGGGGTTCTCTGCTCGGTGGGGAGCCTGCTTCCCCCTCTCTCTGTGCCTGCTGCTCTGCCTACTTATGATCTCCCTCTCTCTGTCAAATAAATAAATAAAATCTTTAAAAAAAAAAAAACTATTCCAACTTAGAGTGCTATTAGCCTAAAATTAAAATCCTTAACCAGCAATGATGACTATCACCAATGAAACAGAATTGACATCATAAATTCTTAAGTTGGAAGAAACCTCATAGCCATCATTTAGGTCTGGCCCCAAGCCTTTCTGCAGGAACGATATTAATGTGTCCATTTCACAGATTAATGACCAGAAGTATAAGGAAGTTAAATGACCCAGGTCACACAGCTCCTAAGCAATGGCTAAAAAACTAAAATTTGGATCGCAAATGCATACAGACAACATAAAAGGTGGTGCATAAATTAAGATGTGGATAAATTGAGAGGCAGATAAATTAAGCAGAACTAAACAAGGTTAAACATTGGGTAGGAACCTATCTGGACTGAGGAAATGTCAAAGATTGCCATGAAGAATTCAGACCAGGGCGCCTGGGTGGGTGGCTCCGTCGGTTAAGTGTCTGCCTTTGGCTCAGGTCATGAGGCCAGGGCCCTGGGATTGAGCCCCACTTTGGGCTCCCCTCTGCTCTCTCTTTCTATCCCTCTCCCCACTTGTTCTCTCTCTCAAATAACTAAAATCTTAAAAAAAAAAAATCAGACCAAAGTTCTGCTAGCTGGACAATGCAATGGGTGATGATTCATTAACAGTGAAAGAAGAAAGTCTGCACATTCTTTGGGAGACCAGTGGATAGAAACAAGTTTCATAAATTGTCAAATCTCCACCAAGCCAGGGAATACCAAGGAGCCTCGTATCCCACTCTCTGCGGCTCAGTAACCACCCACGTGGCACTGGTCCAGAGGGAATCAACGCACTTCACGTCATATGGCAAGACAGCTACCCCAGCACAGAAGAGCACAGACTGTCTGTCAGCGGAGAAGCAGTGCTTAGTGCAATGCAACCCCCCGTGAGCATGGAGAACGAGGCACATGTAAATGGAGGGAGAGCCAGGAACAGACAAATTACCTAAGAAGAGCTAAAATGAAATAAATGGGACAGGCTAAAGACAGTGCATGAGGTATACAACATAACTAAGAATGGGCAAGACTCCTGAGAAGGACTGACGGGCTCCTGAAGCCTCAAAACCCCTAACCCCTAAGCCAGTCCACACTGCCCCCCTGTGCCTAGCCTTAGACCTGGGAAGTACAGAATGGGCATCATCTCCAAGAGGCGGCCAGTCTCCCTGAGATGACCAGACCAATCATTATTGTTCATGTCTGAAAAGCCAGTGGCTTGAGCTTCTCCCCAACCACAGACAAAACAAATAGCTTCAACCAGACCATCAGCCTCAAATATGGAAGGAGACACACATTTCCTTAAGTAAAGTGAGGGCTGACTTCCACATCCCCAGATGAACAAGAGTCCTGACTTATGACTCAGAAGTGCCGACAGCTCCCAGGGTGCACTATGGTGGTACCAAAGGCAGAGAAAATACGGTGTTTGAGACAAAAGTGGCACTGAATTTACTGGGAAGGCAGGATCTTTCTCCACACCCTCCCTAGGAGACAGAGCTGGATTACAGAACCTTAACTTTGCCCACAAAATGCTCACGGCAGGGGGTGCGCCCTCCACCCCAGGGGTTACACAGGTGTTCAGCTCCCTGCTCATACTCAGAACACGGCCCGAGCCTCCCCCAGCCCTTCCCAGCCCACGCTGTAAAATGCCCTGCTTCCTTATTCACTGCCGGCTGCCTTTTTTCTCAGCTCTCCACCAGGAGCCACTCATAATTCAGTCAAAATTCTCATATCTACAAGGGGGGAAAAATCTGGTAAGTTCAGGTGCTTCCAAGTAAATTGTGAACCTTAGAATGTCACACACACAAAACTCCTTGCTAGAGAATGGACTCTGGATCCCTCACGTGTGGCCCTGGGAGGGGGACAGGACAGGAGGCGGAAGAAGTGCTGGTGGAAGGGCATGTGCTTTGACATGGCAGCTCCCAGGCCCAGTCTGGACCGCTGGGCCCCTCCCTTCCAAGGGTCAGAACCGGTCTCCCACCCGCCCGGTGCCCAGCTGGTCCGTCTGGGGGAAAGAGAGGGCCAAATGGTGAAGAAGCCTCTGCTGACGACCCCTTCTTACCCCCAGCTCCAAAAATACAAAAGCAAGTTTTCCTTCAGGGCCAGGCTTAGGGGGTCTGATTTTAGATAAGAGGGAAAAACCTCTTCACCCAGAATCTCTTTGAACTCCTTCATCTCTGTATTTCATGAGAGGTGTCCAAAATCGCTTCAGCTGTTTACTCTTTGTCAGGACTGACCGCTTACCCTCACCTGTGTAAGAACAAATGCAAGCTGGTACGGAGATTGTGGAGATCAAGCACATCCAAGGGAATAAACCTTACCAGGCTTAGATGGATGTCACCTTGGGGAGGAGCGGTGAGTCTGCTTCAGGTCCTCCGGGCACTGCAACAAGGCACAAATGCAGCCTGAGAAGCTTCTGGGTCAGAGGAGAGTCAAAGAGCCTCTGGTAACTAGGCCTAGGGTTCCCAGTCAATGCATTTATAGTGTATTTTATGACTCAAAAAAAGTATAGCTTTTCTGGAGAACCTGAGATTTTATGGATCCCACATACATGACAGCAGACAGTTTTATTCAGGTGAGGAGGAAACTGGTAAAGATAAATGACAACAACAAAAGACGAAGCAGACTCACGTTTCTCCAGTGCTGGATTCCTGGGAAATAACGCTCTTCTCTCCCTGCTTCTTTCCTGAATAAAAATGCAGCATAAAGCTCTGACTACAAATCTCTTTACGAGAGATCTTGAGAGTTCTGCAAGATGAGAGCCTAGAAGGAGAGGAAACGAACATCAAGGTCCAGACACAAGAGAAGAGAGAGAAACTGTCTAGCTTCCCTCTCCCCGCTGGTAGGACTGGTATGAAGAAGGGTCAGATGCAAAGTTCCCTAAGACTGCTTCCCTTGCAAAACGCTTAACTTCTGCCTCCTTTCCACACTGCAGAGGAGTAAACACATTATTTTCTCTGGCTTTGATTCTGCAAAAGCCTCAGGTCGGACGGGAAATCACCTAACCCAATTAGCAGAATGCCAACTAGAGGGAAGGGGGAGAGGATCTACTGAGAGAACAAAACGCAGACAGAGCGCTGACTCAGGTATATCCCAGACTCTGCAAAACAGATCCTGCTGTCTTCAAAAGGAGCACACAGTGCCCAACACCCCAAGAACAGTCACCAAAGAGTTCCACTGCCCAATATTGAGGGAACACAGCCAACAATTTTTTTTTAAAGATTTTATTTATTTATTTGACAGACAGAGATCACAACTAGGCAGAGAGGCAGGCAGAGAGAAAGAGGAAGGGAAGCAGGTTCCCCGCTGAGCAGAGAGCCCGACGCGGGGCTCGATCCCAGAACCCTGGGATCACGACCCGAGCAGAACACAGCCAACAATTTTGAATTAATATCCTCATAATTAAAACTGTAAGTAGAAGTAGATAATAAAGTACCAAAACTCAGAAGAAAAAAAAGATTAAAAAAATAGTTAAGAAGATGAGGCAAGAAAACGCAAAGAGACTGAAGAGGGTAACTATAATGGGAATAAATAATTCAGAAGGTTCAAAATACAGACGTTGCGTAACCTTTCTCTCATCCAATTTTTGAGTCAGTCTCAAAAGCAAAGAAAAGGAATATGACTTCCGTCTTGGCCCAGCCTCCCTCCCTGCTCTAAGGAAAGGCAGTTGCCGTGTTGGTAGCTGCCCTATGGTGAGGCCCATGTGGCAGAACTGGAAGGGGCCCCCAGGAAACAGCCAGAAAGGAACTGGGGCCCTTGATCCAACAACCCTCAAGGAACTGAATCCTGCCCACGATGTGAATGAGCGAGGCAGCAGATCTCCAAGCATTCAAATAAACTGGCCTTGGCCAACGTGACCTCTTGAAAGACCCTAAACCAGAACCACTCAACTAAGCTGCTCCCAGATTTTTAACCCACAGAAACTGTGAAAAAATGAATGTTTGTTTTAAAGGTGCTAAGTTTGGGGTAATGTGTTATACAGCAAGAGATAGCTAGAATAACAGCTTTGAGGTAGGCAAAACTTCCTTAAGTAAAGCATGAAAAATAAAAGGAAAGCACGATAGAATGGACTTCCTCAAGATTAAAAACTTGTACTTGCTCTTCAAAAGATACCATGATGGGGCACATGGGTGGTGCAGTCAGTTAAGCATCTGACTCTTGATCTCAGCTTAGAACCATGACTCGGTGGTGAGATCAAGCCCCACATCAGGCTCCACACTGGGCACAGAGCGTCCTTAAGACTCTCTCTCCCCCTCTGCCTCTGCCCTCCCCACCTCTCTAAAACACACACACAAACAAAACAACAAAAGATACCATAATGGAAAAAAGAAAAAGAAAAAGAAAAGACAAGCCACAGAACAGGAGAATACTTATACACGTATTTGACAAATAACTTGTATCCAGAATAAAGATCTCTTACAAGTCAGTAATAACACAACTTATTAAAATATGAGCAAAAGACTGGGATAGACATTCCAAAAAAGAAGATGTGAAAATAAACCGAAAAGGAGACTAAGATGAAAAAGACGGACCACACCAAGTATTGGTGAGGACAGGGAACCGCAGGACTGCTCGGGATAGGAAATGGTGCGACCCTTCTGGAAAACGTTTCCGCGGTTCCTGATAAAGTTAAACAGAGGTTTATCCAAGAGAAGCCCAAGAGCACTCTCTGTGTGACAGCCCCAAAGCGGACAAATGGATCAACAAACGGTGGGGTATCCCTACAGAGGAACAGTACTCAGCAATCAAAAGGAAGGAATTAGCACTACACGCCAAATAAATACAGAAAACGTGATCCTGAAGACGCCAGACACAAAGACTGCGCACGACAGGATTCCTTCATGGGACCCACTAGAAAACACAAAAATCAGGCCATTAGGGCTCGGGGGTGGGGCGAGCTGACTGCAAAGAGGCCTTGGGAACTCTCCAGGGGAGGTGGCAGTCTTAGGTCGCGCTGGCGACCCTAAGTGTAGATCACCTCGAAATTCACCCAAATGCACACTTAAAATGGGTGCCTACCGTTGCGTCAACTTATACAAGAAAACACCAGCTTTCGCAAAGTTACTGGCCTGCCTCCAGTTACCCGAAAGCCTCAACCGTCCCGGCGGCTCGAGGTCACCGACGGGCCAGTGAGGGCACCGTGACCGCACCGAACACCCACCGCAGCTGCCGTAATTCGGTTCAGAAATCCTGGGTTTTGTCATGTCCTCCCCCGACCCTCACGCCCGCGCGGGTCGGTCAAGCACGGAACGAGCAACTCCACGCGCGTCGCCCGTGAGGAAGACGCAGTAAAAGCTTCCCTGACGAAGCGGACTCCGGCCCTGGCTCGCGGCGGTCGCTGGCAGCAGCGGGCCCGGCAGGTGCTCCCCGGAAACCCCCGCTCGGCCGCGAAAGACGACCCGGTCGGACGCGCACGGACCCCCGATCTCGCCCCGGCGACGTCCCGGTGCAGGATTGCATCATTCATCCACGCGGCTCGGTAACCGGCGGCAGGGGAGGGCCGGGGAGACTACTCAAGAGTAAACCGGGAAGCGAAAGCCTCGAAACCCCACGGGCGTTTCGCCCGCCGCGACCGAGAAAGCTGCCGGCCACGGCCAAGGCCCGGCTCGGAGACCTGAAGTCGGCACCGGAGCGCCCGGCACGCGCCCAGACTCACCCGGGGCTGCTGCCCTTCCTGGTTCCCGGGCTGCCCTTCCTACTGTAGGCAGCCGCGGAGCTCCGATGGGGGCGGCCTGCGCAGACCCGCAGAGGCTTCCCCGAGCAGCCCCGGGAGCTCTGCTGGCAGCGCGGCGGACCCCGGGCGGGTTTCCCAGCGGCCGACCGCACAGCTGCGCCGTGCGCGGCGGGGCGGGACAGACGCGCTTTGGCCCCGCCCCTGGGCGGGGCTTCTCTGAGCCCGCCCCCTTCGCTTCACGCGGGAGGGGCGGAAGCGCTCCCCGCCCACCCCACTAGGAATGAGGGTAAGAGAAAGCCAGGGACTTCTCTGGGCTCCTTACGGACCTTTTTTGCAATTAACGGAAGCTCCTAGGGATCTTTTTTGAATTCACCTTTGACCTTCTGTTCTAGGAATGTAGGTCTCCAAGGGAATTTCAGTAACTACTTCTATTCATATTATATATCAACCGTCAGTTAAAAATATATACAGTATCAAAAGCAAAACTACTATATTCACAACTAAAATGCAGAAAGCTATGAGTGACAAAATGAGTCTGATCCTTTTTCTTTTCTTTTTTCTTGTCATCTTATTTTCTTCTAGGCGTCACTTGCCGAGCTACTTTTAAGTTGACTATAATAAATAAGGGGGGAGCACCTCCCAATATTTACCGTTGGGTCAGCTGGCTGGAGGACAGTGAGGTGTTGCCCTAAACCTCAGGTGCTGACAGTTCAGGTTCCCTACAAGTGGTCACTCAGGGAGAAGGGACGCAATTGCTGGAGCAGGACACTCGGTCACCACGTCCCTGCCCTTTGCTACAGAACCTCTCAAAACACAGTTCTATCCGGAAACAAGAGTGCTGCTGCTCTTTAGCCAGGCGTGCCCTTGAAGCTCAGCAAGAAAATGGTTGCAGGTTTGGGGCACATCTGGTTTAATTTCTCCCAGATGTGTCAAAGAGGGTTCTGATCTGAAGAATGGAGAGGTGGAATTTTGATGTTCTGAAATATGAGGCAAAAAATGATACCACTAATGGGGGAGGGTAAAATAAGGGGGTTTAAAATAACAATCTAGTTAAGAACCTGTTTATATTTTGTAGTAATTTATAAGTCAGTATAATAAAAGATGTTAAACACCAAATATTTGTATATTAACCATAGACGGTAATTGAGTATTTCTAGGGGGAAAGAAACCCAAGTACAATAATGTGGAAAAGTATAATTAATTCCTGCTATTATTCATATTTCATAGATGCTTAATATGAAACAGATTTCAAATGAAATATTTGCACTGAATAAAATCTGTCAGCTACTCACGGTCTCCATACCTATCTCATAGTCACATCTGTACTAACACTTGGGTCATGAGGTAGCAGTGTTCTACAACACAAACCACACTGAAAAAAAAATGTCCAGAGGAAGCTAATGGGTAGTCACAGATACATGAAAGAATCACAAAGTAATCTTGCCTAACAAGTCATAACTGTACAAAGACTATATGCTTCATTGTTGTTCTTCAGGAACAATGTTAAATAGCACATGTAAGCCAAATGCAATGCAGTGTTATCTGCACAGCTTTAATCACAATCGGTTAGTAAAAAGTAATACAGGTAATAGTAGTGTTCCTGAAAGGTTTCCTATATGTCACATTTTTACAAGCTAACATATTCACTGATGATTAACTGTGTTAGGGCCATGTACTTTTTTTTAAAAGATTTCATTTATTTATTTGAGAGACAGAATGAGAGAGCATGAGATGGGGGAGCGTCAGAGGGAGAAGCAGACTCCCCATCAAGCAGGGAGCCCAATGCGGGACTTGATGCCAGGACTCCATGATCGTGACGTGAGTGGAAGGCAGTAGCCCAACCGACTGAGCCACCCAGGCACCCTAGAATCATGTACTTTTTAAAAATAATTTAGTGCTAATAAAATAGCCTTCTAAAATAGAGTAAGTTGGAACAATCACTCCAGAAAACAACATGATATCGTTCAGTAACACCGAACATGCACATTTTCTATGACCCAGCAATTCCACCTCTGGAATGCTCTCAGATGAAATTCTTGCACATGAGTAACAGGAGTCACATAATAAGAATGCTCACGATACTGTATACATATAAATAGTCATTGACCAGAAACTTTAAAAAGAGAATATCGTTTAATATCATAAAGAACTTACAACATAAAATCCAGGGTGGTAGTTATTTCTGGAAACAGGAAAGAAAATGAGTGGGAAGAAATTACAGATTTCTTTAATGGCAGTGAGTATATATACTTTTATATCTATGTGCATATATATAAAATATTTTATGATACCTGTGATATTTTTATATCAATACATTAAGTACCAATACATTGAAATATCATGTTTTAAAAGAATGTAGTTAAAGAAAAATACAACTTAATGCAAACACTGACATTCAAAATAAGTCACACCATACACATATGTCCATGATATGTCCTGTGAATGAGGCAGACTGCAGAACAATATATATTGGTCAATTCCCATTTCTGAAAGAAAACTCTGTGCCTGTCAATAGTAATTCTGGTGAGCAATTAATCCTGGGGAGTAAAAGAAATGAAGAATTTACCTTTCTAATTTATTTGGTTTCATATTGGTTGAGATTAGTTTAAAAATATTTATTAGTTTTATAATGGTTTGTGAATCTATTAAAACTAAATGTTTTAGGAGTAGGGAGCATGAACTACATGAAGGTGGCCAAAAGGTACAAATTTCCAGCTATAAAATAAATACATGGGGCGCCTGAGTGGCTCAGTGGGTTAATGCCTCTGCCTTCTGCTCGGGTCGTGATCCTGGGGTCCTGGGATTGAGCCCCACATCAGGCTCTCTGCTCAGTGGGGAGCCAGCTTCCCTTCCTCTCTCTCTCTGCCTGTCTCTCCGCCTACTTGTGATCTCTGTCAAATAAATAAATAAAATCTTTTAAAAACAAACAAATAAATAAATACATTATGGGTATGTAATTAAAAAGAGAAAAACTCGGGTTTTTTTCCTCCCCATGTAGGAACCAAAACCCAATTCTTTCCTATGTTATCTTTTTTTTTTTAAGATTTTATTTATTTATTTGACAGAGAGAGATCACAAGTACACAGAGAAGCAGGCAGAGAGAGAGAGGGGGAAGCAGGCTCCCTGCTGAGCAGAGAGCCCGATGCGGGACTCGATCCCAGGACCCTGAGATCATGACCTGAGCCGAAGGCAGCGGCTTAACCCACTGAGCCACCCAGGTGCCCCCTATGTTATCTTTTACTACTTACACAAAACACTTTATTTCTGGTCATGAAATGTGGAAGTTTCACCAGCTATGTATCCTATTATCCTATAATTTAAATGAATTCTGACACTATCTTCTCAAACATAATATCCCACAGGTTAAGGGCTCAGTTCCACAAGACTGCCCCCATCCGCACACACATTTCAGACACCAGTTATCATCTGTGTTTCTGACCGACTGGCTCTAGATTAGAGGTTCCAACCACCCCCTCCTTAGGTCTGATTGATTTGCTGGATCGTGTACTTTTTCAGAACTCAGAAACACATTTACCAGCTTACTACAGCATAGAGATGGACAACCAAACGAAGAGATACACATAGGGTGAAGTCTGGGAGAGTCTCAAGTGCAGGAGCTTCAGTACCCATGAAGCTGGGGTGTAGCACCCCAGGGTGTCATACAACCTGGCAGCTCTTTGAACCCCATACACTTTTGGGTCTTATGGAGTCTTCAGAGACATGATCGATCAGTAACTCCATTTTCAGCCCTTCTCTCAAGAGAATGGGGGAAGGACTGAAATTTCCAAGCTTCTAATTATGGACTGGTCTTTCTGGTGACTAGGTTTCATCCATTAGAACACAAGATGCTCAGGACATCTGGGCGGCTCAGTGGGCTGTCCAATAGAAGCAGGAGCCATAGAGGAAATACACACATTGCCACCTGAAACATGGGGGAGAAACACCCTGGTTTCTCATTTCCTCTCATCAGGGTTTCTCTTGGCCAAATCTAGCTAGAAGCCAGCTGACACGGGAACCTAAGGGGAAATGTATTCTCCGTAGGTGTCAGACAGAACAGAGCAGAGGAAGAGCAAGGAACAGATATGACAAAGGCAGGCCAAGGAACAGCGCAGATTACAAAGACCTACAAATAAGTAATAAAAAACTAATTCCAGGGGACGCCTGGGTGGCTCAGTTGGTTAAGCGGCTGCCTTCGGCTCGGGTCATGATCCCAGCATCCTGGGATCGAGTCCCGCATAGGGCTCCTTGCTCGGCAGGGAGCCTGCTTCTCCCTCTGCCTCTGCCTGCCACTCTGTCTGCCTGTGTTCTCTCCCTCTCTCTCTGACAAATAAATAAATTAAAAAAAAAAAAAAACTAATTCCAGGGGCACCTGGGTGGCTTAGTGGGTTAAGCCTCTGCCTTCGGCTCGGGTCGTGATCTCAGGGTCCTGGGATCGAGCCCCATATAGGGCTCTCTGCTCAGCGGGGAGCCTGCTTCTCCTTCTCTCTCTGCCTCTCTGCCTGCTTGTGATCTCTGTCAAATAAGTAAATAAAATCTTAAAAAAAAAAAACTAATTCCAGTAGAAAAATGGGCAAAGAACATGAATATGCAATTCACTAAAGGCCAATAAACAAAAAAATCTAATTAAACTAGTAAAGAAATTCAAAGAAAAATAATGAGTTACAAATTTTTTCACAGATACAAAGGTGATAAAGATTGATAAGGATGCTGGAAAATGGGCCCTTATCAGCAGTGTGAATATAAATGCATGCAATTTTTTAACTTCTAGTTACCCATCCCAAAGAGCTCAATCAATGCAGAAATATTTCTCTTTCAGGGCGTTCATTAGATAAGTTAAACAATTTACGTTATGTATATACCAAAAGGTATATATATGTATGTATGGTATATATATATTATACAATAGAATACAGATAGCCATTTAAAAGGATGGTAAATCTATATTCATTGACAAAGAGCCTTTGGACAAATTACTGAGTAAAAATGCAGAATATAAAACAATATATCCAGTATGAACTTATTCATATAAATCTATATGTAACTGAAAGATATTTGAAATGTTTACCAAAATGCTGAATGGCTGCCTCTCCATGATTTTCACTCTTCCTTGTACTCTTTTGTGTTACTTGAATCTCCTACATGGTTACGCATTAAGTATCACGTTTGTCATTAGGGAAAACATAAAGCTATCCTTGTAGTGGAGAAAAATAGGAACACTTACAGTATAAAGCAATATGATTACAATATAAAAAGTGCAGCCATTCATGACTGAATCTTCCCTCTCCTAGAAATTCTACAAAGCAATGGAGAGTTGGTTGAGGGGGACCTGAATATCCTGTATTCCACAATACTAGAAGAAAAGCCACTAGAGACTCCAAGGCCTGAATAAGGGCTACCAACAGCAACGCATGGGAAGCGGCACTTGGGAGGACTTAAGGGAAGGAGCAGCAGCAGATCCCAGAAAACACCAGAAAGCAGATTCCCTGAGGATGAGAAGTTCACATGAAAATGAAAATACCTGTTGTTCAAAACAACCAGAGCACACACAGCGATGAGAAGTGAGGTTGCACTGAGGCTACAAGGACCCCAGTAGGCAGAGAAGGTACAGAGTATCCAAAAGATGTCTTGGAAACCAACCATGGTAAATCTCAGAAAGTAGATTAACAGCTCACCTCAAATGCAGGCGCTATGTTTCCTGGGTGCGATGACCAATGACAATGCCAGAGAGCACATGTATGACAGCAGGTACGGGCCAGTTTAGGAAAAGGAAGCAAATGAAGAGAGGCTACACAAAAACTGCTAAGAAAAGCCACATTAGGGGCGCCTGGGTGGCTCAGTGGGTTAAAGCCTCTCCCTTCGGCTTGGGTCATGATCCCAGAGTCCTGGGATTGAGCCCCGCATCAGGCTCTCTGCACCACGGGGAGCCTGCTTTCTCCTCTCTCTCTCTCTCTGCCTGCCTCTCTGCCTGCTTGTGATCTCTCTGTCAAATAAATAAATAAAATCTTAAAAAAAAAAGCGCCACATTGAATGAGGTGGTGTGACCATGGCAGCTAAAAACTTTGGCACTGTTCAGCCTGGAAACTACCTTGGGCCCTCTTGCCCTTCCTTCACAGGAGATCCCTGAAAATCATGGGTCCTAGAAAACACAATTCATTTAAAAATGGATTAAAAACGGGTGCCTGGGTGGCTCAGTTGGTTAAGCGACTGCCTTTGGCTCGGGTCATGATCCTGGAGTCCTGGAATTGAGTCCCATATAAGGCTCCCTGCTCAGGGGGGTAGTCTGCTTCTCCCTCTGACCCTCCCCACTCTCATGTTCTCTCTCTCAAATAAATAAAATCTTTTAAAGAAATGGATTAAAAATAAAGAACAAAGTGACAAATACCTTTGTTATGAGTTAAAACTGTGTACCTCCAAAATTCATATGCTTAAGTTCTAACCTCTAGTACCTCACAATGTGAAAATAGTTGGAGATCAGGCTCTCAAAGAGATGATTAGGTCAACATGAGGTCCTTAGACTACACCCTAATCCAGTCCAACTGGGATCTTCAAAACAAAGAGGAAAGCTGGATGCATGGAGAGACACCAGAAATGTGAGTGCACACAGAACAAAGATTCTATGAGGACATGGTGAGAAAGCAGCCATCTGCAAGCCCAAAGGGAAGCCTTGGAAGAAACCAAACATGCTGACACCTTGATCTCGGTCTTCTAGCTTGCAGAAGAGTGAGAAAACAAATTTGTATTGTTTAAGTCATGTAGTCTGTGGTTTTTTGTTATACAAACTAATACAACTTTTCATACAAAATTACTATATAAGAATGGTAGAAAAGGACAGCAAATCTTACCTATAGCTAAAAGTACACACCAGAAAACTGTTAGTCACAGAAAAGATGAAAACTAAGACTGATTATATATTCTGTTTTGATATTAAAAACACAGGGAATTGACTCCATCCAAACAATAATACGAAGGCAGGAGTTCAGGGAAGAGAGGACATGAGAAGAGGAAGACAAAAGACAAAACAAAATCTAGGGGGAAAATAAAAAAAGATGAAACTTTTTTGATGAAAGATGATAAAAGGACACAAGTAAATTAGATACTATGAAAAACTCACTTACCAATACAAAGGATAAAACTGAGCAAAGCAAACAATATACAATGAAAGAGAATTAAGCAAACTATATAAAATAATGAAAGAGAATAAAAGAGAAAATGATAGAAAACGGGCAAGGGAGATGCAACAAAAGCATAGCTGAATTTCCCAAAGAAAATAACCAAACATGAGAACAAAGTATTTAAAGATATATAAAGAACAGCTACTGGATTTAAAAATAAGGAAAGACACTGTTGAAGAAACCATCAACAGCTTCCTGCTGACCTTGGTGCGAGGCAGTAGCTGAATTTGCATCAGCTCTTTGTCCTCAAGATCCTCCTTTAGCTCCTCCCCCTCCTCGACCTAGTGTCATAGCTCCAGGCCAAGGCCTCCCTGACCTTTCCAGCATCTGAAGGACACTCATCCCATCAAGATGAACCACAGTGTGGTCCTCACTTCTAAAAGCCATTTGAAAGCAAGAGCAGTTGTCCCGGCCAGAGATAATGGTCTCTGAATCAGGCCCAGAGGAATGAAATGGGGGAGTTGTGAGAGACGCATTCTGGAGATCCATAGAGCTCTTGCGGATCTAAAGATCTCTAAAGGAGAGGAGTTAAGATGGCAGAGGAATAGGGGGACCCTAAGTTTGTCTCATCCCTTGAATACAGCTAAATAGTTATCAAATCATTCGGAACACCCGAAAAATCAGTAGGAAGTCTGAGAAAACAAATTCTGCAACTCTCCTGGGAGAAAAGCCACCACTAATCCAGAAGGTAGGAAGTATAGAGACTTGAATCCGGTGTGCTATAGCTAAGGATATGGTGGCAGGGAGAGAGACTGCCTAAGGAGACTACCCCAAAGTATTAAAAACACCAGAGACAACATTAGAACCTTTAGAAGTCGGCTACAGTGGGGGACATGCCTGGCTTCAAGGTGCTCAGGTGGTGAAGCTGGGTGGAATCCAGGCTGTGACAGTGCGGTCTGAGGATCGCCAGGTTCGCAAGAACTGGTGGTGCCTGCGTGCCGAATGGTTCCCGGGCACAGGAGCATGAAAGCCCGCTGAGAACAGTGAGCCCAGGTGCCAACTGCCTGCTCTGGGTTGTCCTAAACTGCGAACCGCTGAGCCATCCTGCGACCACTTTCATGGGTCTGGTTCAGCAAAAGGCAGAGAGGTGGCAAGACCCTCCCTGGGCGAACAGCCTGGGTCTACACCGGAGTCCCTAAAAGTTAGAGTTTGGGAACTCAGTGCATGCCCGAGATAAATATGCTCAGACACAGGCAGGGTGAACACTGACTTCTGACAGAAACCTGGTAGACAAGAGTGACTGACTGCTCTCCTGTAAAGGCTCACTGGAGTCCAGGATGCACATTTTTCCGCTCTGGAGCTGGAGAGCTGGGCAACAAGACGCTCATCCCACCCATCAGTACTGAAAGCCCTCAGGGAGCCAAACAGCACAACCTAGTGGACTCCAGAGCTGCTTACACAGAGCCCTGCCTCCCTGTGCCCTGGAGGCCCATTTCCACTAGGGCAAGTTGACCTGAGACCATGTAACAGGTCCCTCCCCCAAAAGACCAGCACAACAACTCATTCACACCAAGTTCACTGATCATAGAGGGCTGTACATCTTCAGCTCTAGGGGAAATTTTTACATGTATATGTTCTTTCTTTAATTTGGGATCTAGTTTTGGTTTTTTTTTAAGATCTTATTTATTTATTGGACATAGAGAGAGACCACAAATAGGTAGAGAGGCAGGCAGAGAGAGAGGGGGAAGCAGTCTCCCTGCTGAGCAGAGAGCCCAATGTGGGGCTTGATCCCAGCACCCTGAGATCATGACCTGAGCTGAAGGCAGAGGCTTTAACCCACTGACACCCAGGGGCTAGGATCTAGTTTCTTTTAACAAGCAGACCAAAACACACCCAGGATCTAGTTTTTTTGTTTGTTTGTTTTGTTTCTGTTGTTGATGATGCTGTTGTTGTTTTTTTCTTTTTCTTTCTTCTTTTATTTTCTGGACAAAATGATGAGACAGAGAAATTCACCACAAAAGAAAGAACAGGAGGCAGTACTCACAGCCAGGAATTTTTTTTTTTTAATTTATTTCACAGAGAGAGAGATTACAAGTAGGCAGGCAGAAAAGGGGGAAGCAGGCTCCCCACCAAGCAGATAGCCTGACACAGGGCTCGATCCCAGGACTCCGAGATCACGACCCAAGCTCAAGGCAGAGACTCAACCCACTGAGCCACCCAGGCCCCCCTACAGCCAGGGATTTAATCAACATGGCTATAAGTAAGTTATCCAAACTAGAATTTAAAACAACAATTATAAAGATACCAGCCAGGCTTGAAAAAAGCATAGAAGTCACTAGAGAATCCCTTACTGTAGAGAAATAAGAACTAAAATCTAGTGAAGCCAAAAGTAAAAATGCTATAACTGAGATGATGAGATGAAGTCCCAACTGGAGACCACACAAATGAAGACGAAAGAAGCAAATAAGAGAACCAGTGATCTACAGGATAAAACTACAGAAAATAATGAAGCTGAAAAGAAAAGGGAAAGAAAACTATTGCATTATGAAGGTAGACCTAGGAAACTTAGTGATTGCATAAAGCAAAATAATATCCATAATACAGGAGTCCCAGAAGAAGAGTGGGGGAAAAGGGGCAGAAGTTTCACTTGAACAAATTTTAGCTGAGAACTTCCCTAATCTGAGGAAGGAAACAGGCATTCAAGGCAAGAAGCACAGAGAACTCCCTTCAAAAACAACAAAAATAGGGGGCACCTGGGTGGCTCAGTGGGTTAAAGCCTCTGCTTTCGGTTCAGGTCATGATCCCAGGGTCCTGGGATCGAGCCCCGCATCGGGTTCTCTGCTCAGCAGGGAACCTGCTTCCTCCTCTCTCTCTGCCTGCCTCTCTTCCTACTTGTGATCTCTGTCTGTCTGTCAAATAAATAAATAAAATCTTTAAAAAAAAAAAAAAACACAAAAATAGGTCAAAACCTCAACATATTATAGTAAAAATTGCAAATTACAAAAATATAGTGAAAATCCTGAAAGCAGTCTGGGACAAGACGTACTTAACCTACAAAGGTAGGAATGTAAGGCTGGCAGTAGGCCTGTCCACAGAGACCTGGCAGGCCAGAAGGGACTGGCCCAATATATTCAATATGCTAAATGGGAAAAATATGCAGCCAAGAATACTTTATCCAGCAAGGCTGTCATTCAGAATAGAAAGAGAGGTAGTTTCCAAGACAAACAAAAACTAAAGGAATCCATGAACACTAAATCAGCCCTGCAAGAAATATTAAAGGGGACCCACTGAGAGAAAGAGAGACCAAAAATAACAAAGACTGGAAAGGAACAGACAATCTACAGAAATAGCAACTTTACAAGTAATACAATAGCACTAGGTTAATATCTTTCAATAATTACTCTGAATGTAAATGGACTAAACGCTCCAATCAAAAGACACTGGGTATCAGAAAGAAAAAACAAAACAAACAAATAAAAGAACAAGACACACCAATACGTTGCTTACAAGAAACACATTTTAGACCCAAAGACACCTCCAGATTGAAAGTGAGCAGGTAGAGAACCATCGTTCATGCTAGTGGACATCAAAAGAAAGCTGGGGTGGCAATTCTTATACCAAAAAAACCAGAATTTTAAACCAAGACTGTAATAAGAGAGGAAGAAGGACACCATAACATAACAAAGGGCTTATCCAACAAGATCTAACAATTGCAAATATATATGCCCCTAACTTGGGAGTGGCCAAATATATAAATCAATTAGTAATGAACTTACAGAAGGTGCCTGGATGGCACAGTCGGTTAAGCTTCTGCCTTCGACTCAGGTCCAGCATTAGGCTTCCTGCTCAGTGGGGAGTCTGCTTCTCCCTCTCCCTCTGCTACTCTCTCTCTCTGTCAAATAAAGGAACTCTTTTTAAAAAGAGCTTAAAAAAATAACAAATTTAAAGAAACTCATTGATGATAATACAATAATAGTAGGGGGAATTTAACACCCCACTCACAGCAATGGATGTGGATTCATTGGATTCATCTAAGCAGAAAATCAACAAGGAAATGAGGGCTTGGGGGGGGGGGGGTTGGTGGGTTTTTTTTCCATTTAAAAAAATTTTTTTAAACATGTTATTTATTTGAGAGAGACAGAGAACACACGAGAGAGCTAGAGAAAGCATGAGCAGGGGAAGGGGCAGAGGGAGAAGGAGATAACCCACTGAGAAGGGAGCCAATGTGGGACTTGATTCCAGAACCCTAGGATCATGACCTAAGCGAAAGGCAGACATTTAACCAACTGAACTACCCAGGTGCCCTGAAACAAGAGCTTTGAATTACACACTGGACCAGATGGACTGAACAGATATATTCAGAGCATTTCATCCTAAAGCAGCAAAATATACTTTCTTCCCAAGTACACACAGAACATTCTCCAGAATAGATCCCATACTAGGTCACAAATCAAGACTCAACCAGAACAAAAAGGTTAAGATCATACCATGCATATTTTCAGACCACAATGCCATGAAACTTGAAGTCAACCACAAGAAATGTGGAAGGACCACAATACATGGAGGTTAAAGAATATCTTACTAAAGAATAAATGGGTGGTGCCCAGGTGGCTCAGTTGGTTAAGCGTCTGCCTTTGGCTCGGGTCATGATCCAGGGGTCCTGGGATCGAGCCCCACATCAGGCTCCCTGATCAGCAGGGAGTCTGCTTCTCCCTCTGACCCTCCCCTTCTCATGCTCTGTCTCTCTCACTCTCTCAAGTAAATAAAATCTTTAAAAAAAAAAAAAAAGAATGAATGGGTAGAAGGAAATTAAAGAATTTTTTAAAAATACATGGAAACAAATGAAAATGAAAACATGACAGTTCAAACCATTTGGGATGCAGCAAAGGCAGTCCTAAGAGGGAAATATATAGCAATACAAGCCTTTCTCAAGAAGCAAGAAAAATCTCAAACACACAATATAACGTTACACCTGAAGGAGTGGGGGGGGGGACAGCAAATAAAGCCTGAACCCAGCAGGAGAAAAGAAATAATAAAGATTAGAGCATAAATCAATGATGTAGAAATTTAAAAAAAAAAACAGTACAACAGATCAACAAAATTAGGAGCTAGTTGTTTAATAAAAGAATTAGAAAGAGTGATAAACCTCTACCCAGACTTCTCAAGAAGAGAAAAGACCTAAATAAATAAAAAATCATGAATGAAAGAGGAGAGATTACAACCAACATTGAAGAAATACAAACAGTTCTAACAGAATATCATGAGCAATTATATGCCAACAAATCAGGTAATCTGGGGGGAATGAATGCATTCCTAGAAACATATAAACTACCAAAACTGAAAAAGGAAGAAACAGAAAATGTAAACAGACCCATAACCAGCAAAGAAATTGAACCAGTAATCAAAAGTCTCCCAGAAGGGACGCCTGGGTGGCTCAGTTGGTTGGGCGGCTGCCTTCGGCTCAGGTCATGATCCCAGCGTCCTGGGATCGAGTCCCACATCGGGCTCCTTGCTCGGCAGGGAGCCTGCCTCTCCCTCTGCCTCTGCCTGCCTCTCTGACTGCCTGTGCTCGCTCGCTCTCTCTCTGACAAATAAATAAATAAAATCTTTAAAAAAAAAAAAAAAAGTCTCCCAGAAAACAAGCATCCAGGGCTGGATGGCTTCCCAGCGATTTTCTACCAAACATCTAATGAAGAATTAATACCTGTTCTTCTGAAACTGTTCCCAAAAATAGAAATGTATGGAAAACTTCCAAACTCATTCTATGAAGCCTTAATCCCCAAACCAGACAAAGATCCCACCATAAAGGGGAATTACAGACCAATATCCCCAATTTTGCATGGATGCAAAAATTCTCAACAAGATACTAGCTAATAGGATCCAACAGTACATTAAAAGAATTATTCACATGACCAAGTGGGACTTATTCCTGGGCAGCAGGGGTGGTTCAACATCTGCAAATCAATCAATGTGATACACCCCATTAATAAAAGAGAAAGGATAAGAACCATACGATCTTCTCAATAGATGCAGAAAAGTCATTTGACAAAGTACAGCATCCTTTCTTGATAAAAACTCTCCACAATGTAGGGATAGAGGGAACACACCTCAACATCAGAAAAGCCATATATGAAAGACCTGTAGCAAATATCATCCTTAATGGGGGAAAACTGAGAGCACTTCCCCTAAGGTCAGGAGCATGATAAGGATGTCTACTCAACAAAAAGCAATAAAAGGCATCCAAAGTGGCAAAGAAGTCAAACTTCCACTCTTCACAGATGACATGAAATGTAGACTTCACCCAATCCCAAAAGACTCCACCAAAAAAGTGCTAGAACCGATACAGGAATTCAGCAAAGTTGCAGGATATAAAATCAATGCTCAGAAGTCTGTTGCATTTATATACACTAACAATGAAGTAATAGAAAGAGAAATCAAGAAATCAATCCCATTTACAATTGCACCAGAAACCATAAGACATCTAGGAATAAACCTAACCAAAGACGTAAAGGATCTGTATTCTGAAAAACACAGAACATTTATGAAAGAATTTGAGGAAGACAGAAAGAAATAGAAAAACATCCCACGCGCACAGATTGGAAGAACAAACATTAAAAATCTCTATGCTACCCAAACCAATCTACACATTCAATGCAATCCCTATCAAAATACCACCAGCATTTTTCACAGAGCTGGAACAAACAATTCTAAAATTTACATAGCCAAATGTGTACCCAAAGTAATGTTGAAAAAGAAAATAAAAACTGGAGGCATCACATTTCCAGACTTTAAGCTGTACTACAAAGCTGTAATCAAGACAATGTGGTATGGGCCCTGTTTTTGATACAGAGATCAATGAAACAGAAGAGAGAACCCAGAAATGGATGCTCAACTCTATGGGTACTAATCTTTGACAAAACAGGAAAGAATATTCAATGGAAAAAAGACAGTCTCTTCAACAAATGGTATTGGGAAAATTGGACACTCATGTGCAGAAGAATGAAACTGGACCACTTTCTTACACCACACACAAAAATAAATTCAAAATGGATGAAAGACGTAAATGTGAGACAGGAATCCATCAGAATCCTAGAGGAGAACACAGGCAACAACCTTTTTGACGTCAGCCACAGCAACTTATTGCTAGACATCTCTCCAGAGGCAAGAGAATCAAAAGCAAAAATGAACTATTGGGACTTCATCAAGATAAAAGGCTTTCGCACATCAAGGGAAACAACAAACAAAACTAAAAGACAATCTACAGAATGGGAAAAGATATTAACAAATAACATATCAGATAAACAGTTAATATCTAAAACTGTAAAGACTCATCAAACTCAATACCCCCAAAAAAAACAAAAAATTCAGCTAAAATGGGCAGAAGACATGATAGACATTTCTCCAAAGAAGACATCCAAATGGCCACCAGACACATGAAAAAATGCTCAACATCACTCAGCATCAAGAACTACAAATCAAAACCACAATGAGATACCACCTCACAGGAGTCAGAATGGCTAAAATTAATAACCCAGGAAACAACGGATGCCGGTGAGGATGTGGAGAAAGGGAAACCCTCTTACACTGTTGGTGGGAATGCAAACTGGTACAACCATTCTGGAAAACAGTGTGGAGTTTCCTCAAGAAGTTAAAAATAGAGCTACCCTACAATCCAGCAATTGCACTACTGTGTATTTACCCCTGGTACTTATAAATCAGCCAATCAATCAATCTTTAAAAAAGAATCTTCAGAATGCATCTAAAAGTGAAACCAAACTGTATGCTGCATTACTGAGGCTCACCTAAAAGTGATTCAGAAGACTGAAATAGGATGACTAAAGATCTGCTAGTCAAGGGCAAATAAAGGAAAGCAGGAGTAACCATTTCAATTGACAATAAGGTAGAGGCCAAAAATCTTTAAATGAGAAATACTGCTTACAGTTTTAATTCACAATGAAGAAAAAAGGTATAAGTATCACGAATTATGTTGTATAATATCATACTCATAAAGCAAAAATTACAAGTGATATAGGGAGAAATAAATTTACTCTTGCAGTAAAGGAGTTACTTTTAATGAGTACTCAAACTTACAAAAACCTTAGTAAATTTGACCACATATAAATAAAAATGTTTTGGGGCACCTGGGTGACTCAGTGGGTTAAAGCCTCTGCCTTCAGCTGAGGTCGTGATCCCAGGGTCCTGGGATCGAGCCCCGCATCGGGCTCTCTGCTCATCGGGAAGCCTGCCTCCCCACCCCTGCCTACTTGTGATCTCTGTCTGCCAAATAAATAAATAAATAAATAAATCTTTTTTTAAAATAAATGAATAAAAATGTTTTCACATAACAAAAGCAAACTTCATAAAGTTAAAAGACAAATCTGTTGATTCAAGGGCATGAAGAATCCAAAGTGGTCAAGTGACAGTCTTAATTTCCAATTCATTGGAATTATTACCATGTCTCCTAGTAGAAGCATTTCTCCCTTTAGAACTAAGACCAGTAGCCTATAGGGATAGATAGCAAAAATTTTACTGGGTTACTAGGGATGCCATTTCTATTTCCATCCCTTGATTCCTAGACTGGTGAATGCCTGCTATGAGAAAAACAGCACCCTATATTGGACATTGATTCAGAGTATATAAGCTTCCTGGAGAACCTTTCCCTCGGCCCCACTAGATACTGCCACCTGGCTGGCACTGTAACTGAATCTGAAATGCCGTTCCACCATTCTGTCAAATCAGCTACTTAGGATGGTGGGGAACACTGTAAGACCAGTGAATTTCATTACCATGGGCCTATTGCCAAGCTTCATTTGCTATAAAGTTGAGTTCCTTCACCAGAAGCAATGCTGTGTGGAATACCATGATGGTGGATAAGGCATTCAGTGAGTCCACGGATGTTAGTTTGGGCAGAAGCATTACGTGCAAGGAAGGCAAATCCATGTCCAGAGTGTCAATTCCAATAAAAACAAATTGTTACCTCTTCCATGACAGAAGTGGTCCAATGTAATCAACCTGCCATCAGGTAGCTGGCTCATCACTCTAAGGAATAGTCATATCATAGATACAGTGTTGGTCTCTGCAGACTGAGTACTTGGCAATGGCTATAACCAGGTCAGCTTTGGTGAATGAAGTCCATGTTGTTGACCCCATCATAAACTCCAACCTGCCACCATGGCCATCACTGGGCAAAAACAGCAGTGGCTTGAAGGGGCCAATTGTTATCCACTTATTAAAATCCTCCTCTGCTATGCTCACCCTTTGCTGAGCATTTATACAGGACACAAATATATTCATGCTTTTCACTCATTCAGAGAAATCAATGTATCTCTTTTGCAGAATTCCTTGTCAGCAACCTTCAAATCATGTTCCTTCCAAGTCCCTGACCACCCAGCCAAACCACTGGCCACAGCCCATGAATTGGTATATGATCACTCATCAGGCCATTTCTCCTTCCAAGCAAAACGAGTAACCAGATACACTGCTTGAAGTTCTGCCCATTGAGAGGATCTCCCTCTATCACTGCCTTCATGGATGTACACAGCTGCCCACGTCTGGGTGGTGCCCTGCATATCCTGCAGAACCATTTGTAAACCAGGACCAACTTTTCTCTTCCTCTGTCACCTGATCAGAGGGAACTTCCAATAAGGCCACATGTGCAGGCTGGGACAGAGAAGGTAGGACAGCAGGAGTCAGGACCATCAATATTTGGGCCACTTCTTTATATAATTACTTGTGCTTCCAGGACCTACTGGGACATTAGTCTCATTATAGTTCTAGAAGCAAAGAGGGGGGTGGGAGTGGGTTCTGAAGAGAATCAGCAGTGTCTTCCAAGGCAACTGTCTTGGGGCAGACCATTAGTTTCCTAGTGCAATGCAGGATATATCTCCACAGAGAGGGGTAGACAGGCTGCTTCTACCAGCAAAGAAAGTACAACTGAATTTACAGGCCCAGTGTCCCAAACTTCATCAGGGCATTCTCATACACCCCATTCCACTTCAGACTCCAGTTAAAAGCTCCAGGTCTACATGCTACCTCCATTTCTGTCTGACTTGGCTGCAAATTTGGGGGTTCCCACAATTCCCTCCTCAGGTTTGAAAAAAAAATTTTTTTAAGATTTTATTTATTTATTTGACAGACAGAGATCACAAGTAGGCAGAAAGGCAGGCAGATAGAGAGGAAGGGAAGCAGGCTCCCTGCCGAGCAGAGTGCCCAATTCGGGGCTCGATCCCAGGACCCCGGGATCATGACCTAAGCCGAAGGCAGAGGCATTAACCCACAGAGCCACCCAGGCGCCCCAGGTTTGAAAATTTTTGAGACTGACTCAGAACTTGGGAAATCACTTCACTTAGGTTTATGGTTTATTAT
Source organism: Mellivora capensis (assembly GCA_004024625.1). NCBI lineage: Eukaryota > Metazoa > Chordata > Mammalia > Carnivora > Mustelidae > Mellivora > Mellivora capensis. Next base: position 6,427 of record PISX010006632.1, on the reverse strand, counting down.
AAAGGATACAACTCAGGAAGAAACCAAATGGAAGAAATGCACAACACCAGGTACTGGGGAAGAAGCACAGAGCTTCCAAGCCCTCTAGGTACAGCACCGTACCAGGATATCAATGTGTTTACCCACCCTGGTTATTCGACCATTTTGATAAACTACCTGGTGCCCACGTGCGTCTCCCAGAGGATGGGAGCATGGGACTGAGAATCCCCACCCTGTAATCACTGTGTTTAGTCTTTCTAGTGACCAGTCACCATCCTGAGGCTATTGGTTCTCGCCTTAACTTACATCATTAGTACAGGCTCAAGTATATTCTAAATGGAATTGTTATGGATAACAAAATCCCATTACTCAGAAGTAGTTAAGGACTTCTGTGCCAGGAACCAGGGACAAAGACCAAATATGTATTTTCATAATACCACAGATTCTTATCACATTCCTTACTAAAATAAATTTCAAATGAATCAAGGATTAAAATGAAAACGAAAATCTTAAAAATACAAAAGAAAACATAGAAGAATTTTAAGAATACTTTTTAAGAGCATAAGGCCTGTTTTATACAGTAGAGCACAAAATCCAATGCCCATAAAAGGAAAAAAAAAATACATGTGACTACAGGAAAAGAATTTTTTAAATTTTTAATTGGAAAAAAGACATACATACAAACTACTATACAAATAGTATTGAGACAAGTTAAGTACAACACAGAAAACATAAACAGCTCCTACAAATCCACAAGAAACCAAACAGGAAAGCAGACAAAAGACATGAATAGACAGTTCACAGAAACAGGTCACATCTAAGATACAGGCTCACTTTCACTCTCAATAAACAAAACTTTAAGATACCATTTTTCACCTATAAGACTGGCAAACATAAAAAGAAAATATTAAACATGTTGATGTATATTCTTCTCGTTCTTCATTGCTATATATACATATATACATTTACACTTGGAAGACTTAAAAACAAGACACAGGACACAGTTTGTATGTTTCATATTTTCATGTATATACTTCTGCATCTCCCTTTTGTGGCTACATAAATTTGTGAAGCTTTGCAAAAATAAAAATATCCTGAAATTTTTAATATAGTTAGTATTTTGATGCATATCCTTGTTTTGGTATAGATACATGGGGAGTGGTTACAAAAATGAGAATGTATAATTTACGCCATATAATGTTTTTCCCTCTTATCAAGAACACCTTTTTGTCATTAAATATGCCTTCATCACCTTTGCACAGACTTTTCAACATCCTTCTTTCTGATTGCCCTACCCTTAGTTTTCTCTTAGTTCATCCTCCATTCCACCTCCAGAGTCATCTTCATCACTAGTTTGTTAGGTTCCCACTGCTGGCCCAGATGTCTTAACCAGGACATGACAGCCAGGAAATACTACTTCTCCAGATTTGTCTCTTGCAACCTTCTTGTCTCCATCCTAAGTATACACCTTTCAATGGGCATGCCAGTTCCTTTCACTGTTGCTCTGTCTGGAAACGCTCTCCTAAGTCCTCTTCTTGCAAAAATTATCCATGTATCTTTCAAAATCACATCAGCCTCATCTCCAAGAAACCTTCTTTGGTGCTCAAAACTAATACCTCTGTGCTCACTGTACTTCTTTTTTTAAGATTTTATTTATTTACTTGACAGACACAGATCACAAGTAGGCAGAGAGGCAGGCAGAGAGGGAGGAAGGGAAGCAGGCTCCCTGCTGAGCAGAGAGCCTGATGCAGGGCTTGATCCCAGGACTCTGGGATCATGACCTGAGCCTAAGGCAGAGGCTTTAACCCACTGAGTCACCCAGGCGCCTCAGTATTTCATTTCTCTTAACTGTAACATCTTACAATTTATGGTCATTCACCTCTTTACAAGTTTATCTCCCTGTAGGCCATGCCTGTTGAGAATTAGGGATTTTATTTATTTCTATACACACTGGATGGGAATGGGGATAAGGATGAGGAGTGAAGTGGTCCTTGAAGAGGGTTCCAAGCACTGAAAAATTCAGAATGACCAGGGAATGCAGTGAGTAAGGGAAAAAGAGAAAAGGGTTTTAACCCAGAGGTAGGCACAAGATGTTGCTGATTCTGGGAGCAAATTAAGGCGTTTATATTTCAGTCTAAGGTCTTGAGGATAACAGGGATTATAAGCAGAGCTGTGGCTCATAGATTTACTTTTTTTTTTTAAGATTTTATTTATTTATTTGACAGGCAGAGATTACAAGTAGGCAGAGAGGCAGGCAGAGAGAGGAGGAAGCAGGCTCCCTGCTGAGCAGAGAGCCCAGTTGTGGGGCTCGATCCCAGGACCCTGGGGTCATGACCTGAACCGAAGGCAGAGGCTTTAACCCACTGAGCCACCCGACGCCCCTAGATTTACTTTTGATAGATCGCTCCAGTAGCAACACGGGGAAGAAAGGCAGAATGATTACTAAGGGCACGACAGTAGTTGTACAGGTAAGAAATCATCATGGCCTAAACCTGAGTGGTGTAAGTGGGGATGGAGAAAAATGGATATATCCAGAAAGTGAAAGTGTTCAGGTAGTAAATGGATGTGGGGGGCTGGGGCAAAGGGAGGAGTCAAGGGTGAAATTTAGGTTTTTGATCCTCTACTCATACAACACAGCATGACCTTGTTGGTCATTTAACCTTTTGGGGTTGATTTAATCATCTATGAAACTGGCTTAATTATACCTGACCTATTAAGTGGCAAAGGGTTCATATTAGTGAATGAAACACTACATGTGAAGTCCCGTAAGAATTATATAGCTTAAAAAAAAAAAAAAGAATTAGATAGCGTAATTATACCATATAAATGCAAAAGTGGCAATTACTTCACACCTTCCATGTCAGGGACAACACAAAGCATGTTACTTACAAATGCAATCTCATTTAATTTTTTCTAAGATGTCACTTACCCCTACTTTATAGATTAGGAAATAGAGTAAAAAAATTTAAATAACTTGTCCAAGGTCACCTAATGGTACATATTGTCAAACTAGAATTTTTTTTTTTTTTGCCAAACTAGAATTCAAACTCAAATTGTTTGACTCTAGGATTCTATTACCACCACCTTGCCTCATTAGAGTTCATTCCTCAAAATTTTATTCTTTATTGAAATCCCTCCCAAATCAAATGGCTAAGACACAACTGCTTCAATTATGATTGAAATGGAGCTGTTCCCACAACATGACCCTTTGTGTGAAATTCTCCCAAGACATTCTAGTGTTTTCCACTCTACACATACATTAGCATACAGGCAACACTCCCTGCCACATTCTTTTGCATGGTATAATGAAAACAATTAATTTGCTTCAAGGTGTGGCAGTGGAGACAGTAGAATGCTATATGCAAACAGACTGCCTCTACAGGGATCATGTGGATCTGTTTTGCTGAGACTGTCTGGTGTCATGTTAGTGGAGATGCCTAATAAAAATTCCATTCAGGGGCACCTGGGTGGCTCAGTCATTAAGCGCCTGCTTTGGGCTCAGGTCATGATCCCAGGGTTCTGGGATCAAACCCCATTATCGGGTTCCTGGCTTGGCAGAAAGCCTGCTTCTCCCTCTCCCTCTGGTTGTGTTCCCTCTCTCACTGTGTCTCTCTCTGTCAAATAATAAATAAGATCTTTAAAAATACATAAAAATAAAATTCCATTCATTGTAGATTTCTTGCATCAATTTTGATTTTTTTTTTAAATATTGCATTAAAATATTATTGGTCTTGGGCGCCTGGGTGGCTCAGTGGGTTAAAGCCTCTGCCTTCGGCTCGGGTCATGATCTCAGGGTCCTGGGATCGAGCCCCGCATCCGGCTCTCTGCTCAGCGGGGAGCCTGCTTCCCTCTCTCTCTGCCTGCCTCTCTGCCTCCTTGTCATCTCTGTCAAATAAATAAATAAAATCTTTAAAAAACATATTGGTCTCAATTACTACTTTTTGGTGCCCCTTTAAATTTTGTACCTCGGGAGATCCACCCCCCCTTTCCCTACCTGCAAGCACATGCCTGAGAACCGCACAACCTTCATGTCCGCCCCGTCTCCCCGCTCGGCTGTAGCAGTCAGCGCATCCGCACACACCCGTAAGGCCCCTGTCTCGGCAAGTAACGCTACGACTCAAACCTCAATGTGTGCTGTTCCGCCTCCCAAGCATAAAGCCACTTCAGAGCATACACAGCAGGCTATTCACGGCAGCTGAGTGGCGCCAGACGGGGAACAACCCAGGGGCCACCAGCGACGCCCAGTCAAGCCCGTCACTCTCACAGAGAATGCCAGCAGCCGTGGACGGGAAGGCGGCGTCCCTGCTCCCACCGGCGCGGAAAACCGCCGAGATGAAGTGTAACACACCCAACGTGGGCGTCAGAACCCGGCCGTCCGCGTGGAGGAAACGCTCGCAGCTCTGTGGGCTTATTTACGAACTCGGACGCCTCCGAAGCTCAGAGTACCTGAGGGCGATGGCGCTGTCTGAAGGAAGCTGCAGGAAAGGCAAGAAGCCTACTTTCACCACACCCTTCGGCACTTCGACTTCTAACATTTTCCTCGTTACCCACAAAGATGAGGCCAAGACGTCACCTCGCAGACCGAATACGGGCGCTGAGTACCGGGAAGCAGCCGAGAACCGCACGCACCTTCGGGACGCGAAAAGGGGAGCCCTCTCCGAGAACGCGACCCCTGCTCCCTCCCTCATCGAAAACCTGCCCGAGGGCGCCCGCGCGGCCCAGTCAGGTAAGCGTCTGCCTTCCCCTCGGGTCGTGACCCCAGGGTGCTGGGATCGAGTCTCCGTGGGGCTCCCCGCTTCTCCCTCTGCCCGGGCGCTCTCCGACAAATGAAGAAAGAAAACCCGCCAGGAGCAGCGCGTCCTCGGAAGGGCGGGCCGCCCGCCCGGCTTCTCCTCAGCCAACAGCTTGCTACAGGCACCGGCGCCCCCGCTCTCTCCATCTCCGAACCCCCGAGCACTGGGCGAGAGACGCTATCAGACGCACCGCCGTATCCCCACGGCGCCGAGAACCCCTCCAAGCGCGCAGCAGTCCAGGAAACGCTGCTGACGGGGAGAAAAGCAGCGAGCGGAGGACGCCGAGCAAACCGCGCGAGGGGGGGCCCACCCTACACCTGCGGCCAGAGACCTCCACTACAGCCGCCCGCTCTGCAGTCACGCCCGGACGCGCGCGGCCCACAGGCCCCGCCTCCGTCCCCAGGTCCCGGGTGGGAAAAGCCGGAGCCCGGCCGCCGCCGACACCCGGCCGCCGCGAGCCCTTACTTCCGGGTAATCGTGCCCTCCCACGCGCAACGGCGGCCGGGCGGCCGCGAGGGGCGGGGCGGCCGCGAGGGGCGGGACCGTCGCTGCCGCCACCAAGTGAGCGGCGCTGGCCAACCCGCGGCCCAATGGTAGCGGCGCACGGGGGCGCAGGGGGCGGGGCGAGCGCGCCGGGGCGGGGCGGGCGCGCCCGACTTTTCCAGAAGCCTCCGGGAGCGCGCGCCTCCTGGCCACGCTGCGCCGGCGTTGGGCGGTCGCCGCGCAGCCGGGTCTCTTCCTTTTCCTGGGCTGGTTAGCGATGGCGGCCGTGAAGACCTTGAACCCCAAGGCCGAGGTGGCTCGAGCCCAGGCGGCGCTGGCGGTGAACATCAGCGCGGCCCGGGGCCTGCAGGACGTGCTGAGGACCAACTTGGGGCCTAAAGGCACCATGAAGATGTAAGGCGGGGCTGGCGGGGCGGGGGTGGGGGCCGGGCGGGCACCCAGCGCCATCGCGGGCCTGGCGCAGGGGGCCCGGGCCTCGAGCCGGGCGCCCCCGGGCTTCACCGCTCGCAGCTGCGGCCCTGCTTGCCCGCAGACTCCCGGGTCGCTCCTGTTTCCTGCCCCGGCCGTTTTTTCTTGTAATGGGTGCCGTTTCTGCGGAGAACAAAGCCGCCCGCGTGCGCGACCCGCTCCGCGCCCGGGGACTCCGGCGACCCTGAGTGGGGCAGGCTGTTTCTCCGAAGGGAGGGCTTGGGCGCTGCGCCATTCCCGTTACGGGGCGGCGAGAACCGGCCGCGTGGCCCCGCTCCCTAGGATCAGGGTAAAGCTCGGTTGCAGTGGGACTCTTCCGTTAGGTCCACGGGGGAAAAGTCACACTGATTCGTTTGTGCCTTTGAACAGGCTCGTTTCGGGAGCTGGCGACATCAAGCTCACCAAAGACGGCAATGTGCTGCTTCATGAAATGGTGAGAGGCTGCTCTACCAGGTCCAAAATGTCCGGGTTTTCCGCGGTGCATGTGATTTGCAGGAAGGTTTTTAATGTTCGTTTTCAACAGAGGGCACGTTGGTCAGCTCTCAGCAGGTCTTTCAGATAGTGGAGGAAGGAGGAAGGGAATGCGGTAAAGAGCACCTGCAGTCACAGCTGACTTTTGAGTCCCTGTCTTTGCCATGTAAGTCTGTGGTTAAAGGGTTGTAGTTAAGATTAACTCTATTAAA
>PISX010006631.1:0-96457 GCA_004024625.1 Mellivora capensis | reverse complement strand
GAATGAGGACTGTAATACTAAGAGTATTTTTTATTTGATGAACATGCTTGTTTGTGTGTATATACAGTATATGCAGTAGCTAAATTACTTATTTGATCTATATGGTCTTCCTACTTCTTCCAACTAAGTAATTATACTTTTCATAGCACAGACTATCTTTTTTAAACTGTTTTTAAAGCAAATGACAAGCTGATTTTTTAAAATTAGCTTGCCATATATTATTTAGGGAAAAAAATGATTTCTTTCCCTCCAGCTTCTGCTTCCTATATGTATGTGTGTTTGCATCTCTCTGCTCATGGACTACAAATAACCTTGCTGAAACTTGAGCCTTTGGATGACAACTACTTCTAGATTTTTAAAATCATGAATGACGGATAGGCCAAAGACTCCTATTTCTCTGCTGGGGATCTTAGATTTTCACAATTTAGGAGATGATCTTTAAACTTCACAAATCTTGACAGAAGAGGTTTTAACATCACATCAGATGGTCTGTTATTTTATGTTGAGTCTCTGGGACCCGAAATCACAGCCAGGGTACTAAGCTGTGAGGACAAGGGACCAGGGCATAGACGAATATTGCTGCCTTTTGGATCCTGCAGGGCAGGGACTCCCTGCATGTAGAGGGGTGTCAATACCAGCCGAGGGTCCCCTTCCATGGCAAGTGATGATGAAGGCCAAAGAAGGAAGCTGCTGTGGAGGCTGCTCTCTGTTTAAGAAGTACAGAAAATCTCCATCATGATTCCTTGATGTGATTTTTTTTTCAGTGTTCCAAGATTCATCGTTTATGCATCACACCCAGTGCTCCATGCAATACATGCCCTCCTTGATGGGATTTTTTAATGTGATTAAGTTAATGAGGCAGCATGGGCAATCCCTTAGCAAGAACTACTATAGGGAATTTACACCCACCTATAGGGCTGTTCTGATATGGCAGCAATGTTTCTTTGGAAAAAAGTCTCTTTTCCATTTTCCCCCCTTGATTTAGATGAATCACAAGCACTGAGAACATCATGGCTTACAGGGCTGAAATGGTCATGCTTTTTAATTCTCACCAGTCAAAACCACTTGGGCTCACTTTGTGAACACAGGCTCATAATTACACCTGTATTCATGCCCTTTGCAGAGGGTTTCAGTGATTTGGGGCATATAAAAATGTGTTTTAGTTATTCAGTAGAAATTCTGCACTCCTCAGTGATTGGGGAAGTCAGTGTGTATGTTGCAGGTGAAAATCCTCAGACTGAGTATGTAAATGATGGAGAGCCTACTTCTGGGACTCACTTTCCAATTCTAGTCCTCTTTTAAGGCACTCTGAAATGTGGCACATTCTACTAGTCCAAAGGCACTCTGACATTTGTCATTAGATTTTGAAAGGATTGCCATGGGCAAGACATTTTCCTTTCCTTAATATATTTTCGTATATCGTTTTTCCTAATAGTTACATGAGCTATTGTCTCTAGAAACTTGTACCACTTCCAAATGAATGTGACCTTTCTATAAGCCCTCAGGAAAACCTGTATAAAAACATTTTAACTTTGCACCTTGCTGTTCTTTGTTTCCTTCTAAAGATACACAAATGCTGAGAACTTCCATTCAACACTCCTATGTGCAATTCTTGTCCCAGACTAAGTCCAAGCAGAGCGGCAGACAGTGTGAGTGGGTTCTAGTGTCATTAACATTTGATTTACTGCAGAAAAATTTTAATTGCTGCTTGTTGTATACATACATACAGCTCCTATTGTAGTGCAAGTCTATAAACCTTCCTTCAGAATCTAATGATCAGTCTTCATTTATATTTTTAATTTGTAAATATTCACTGAGTTCTTTATGGCACATGCCAGGCAAGGCACTAATCCTGGAGGGGAGTTGTCTCTGCATGCTGACATGAAACCTAGCTAACAAATCTGTAAATTGCCCAGCTTACATTTTCTTTAGCCAGGGTGAACTATTCTGTCTTTCCCCATTAATTCACCTCCCATTTCTTCAGGTATAATTTTGAGATTATGTTTCACTAGCCATGGTCATTAAAGGATTTTTAATTTAAAAAAAATTTTTTTTTTGAGAGAGAGAGAGCACAAGTGGGACTAGGAGCAGAGGAAGAGAGAATCTCAAGCTGGGTCCACACTCAGCACAGAGCCCAACATGGGGCTTGATCCCAGGACCCTGAGATCATGACCTGAGCCAAAATCAAGAGTTGAACACTTAACCAACTGAGTCACCCAGGCACCCTAAGAATTTTTAGTGTCATTCTTAAAACACCTTAGCCTATAAGTATATCTATACGTATGTATGCTATAAAATTATCTATGCCTATAAATATGTCTATGCTATATAACAATAAGCACTGAGAATGGTGCTTGGTATGTGACAAGCCTATAGTTAATGTGCTCTATGTTGTCCTGAGAGCCCCCCAGGCACTTAGTTGTAAACTGTGGTGGTAACCAGAGGGACTAGTAATAACAAACATGGGCAATAGTGGTCCTAGCAACCATTGAGGGGAAAAAAGAAGAGGATGTAAGAAGAAACAGTCTGAGAAGAGTGTTCTCTAGAAGGATGAGCTTGTAGGCCCTTCACATGAAATCCCAGTAGGAAGTGGGGTAGGTTCCATGAATAACTTGCTTATATTTGCTCAATTTAACAATATATGGGTACTTATTGTTGCTTACTTCAAATTGAATTTAATTATTAATATTAAGTAGATGTATTACATATCATCTATGGTCCTTTTTACTTTTATAATAGTCTTGCCAGGGAGGTTTAGCATTTTCATTTTCCAGGGGAGGGAACCAAAACTCTGAGAGCCATGCATCAGAAGGCTCAGACCCTCTTGCTACTATACTGTGCCAACTGGTCAGGATCAAAGATTAATTTTTAATCGTAGTATCATCTTTTAGTAAACATTAGCACAAATTTGAGGATAACATTTTTAAGGTTCTAAATTCCATTTAAAGTTCCATATAAGTTTCAATTCACTGTCAACAATAGTTAACTTAGAATAAAGGTTTAATACGTGGCTTTGTTGTTATTATTGTTGCTAATACACAGTGACAGTTGGAGATTCTTTATGTCTAATGTGTTCATCTATTTACACATTGTATTTATGCCTTGTACTTGGTATGCTAACAATGCTTTAAGAATTAACATCACACTGGGTGTGGTGCAAAAACAATGAGAACTGTTACGCTGAAAAGAAATAAAAATAAATTAATTAATTAAAAAAAAGAACATCATATACAGGATTTCTGTTTGGTTGTTTTTTAATATTGGCAGGAAGACCTTTGAGAAAGTGGGGGAGAAAAAAAAAACTGGAGGCAACACTAAAAAGAAACCATGAAGAATTTTCTTTCTGGGTTAGAAAATATATGTAGGATATCCTAGAACATTTTTTTTTAAGAGGCTCAATAATGAAGTCACTAGCAATGACAAGACCCTCAAATGGTCAGCTTGTAGGAAGTCAAGTCTTTATATCTAACCCTGGAGCAAATAAAGACATAAAATCCAGCTTATAAGGTGGCACAAGTCTTATTAGACCAGGTACAGGTACTTTCCTACCTTCTTTCTTATTACCATTGAGAGAATTAAGGGTGGTAGCTCTACTGAAAATATTCAAGATAAATGGAGTTAAAATTGTATCATTTTCTTGTAATTAAACTTCTTTCATTCCCTTGTTATAAGGATGGTTACGGCTTTCTGGCTGTCGAGTATGGCCAATTTTCCAGATGTACTTGGTAAAGTCTTATGAAATATGAAGAGACCGGGCACCAGGGTGGCTCAGTAGGTTAAGCATCTGCTTTCAGCCCAGGTCATTGTCCCAGGGTCCTGGGATCGAGTCCCACATTGAGCTCCCTGGGAGCCTGCAGAGAGTCTGCTTTTCCCTCTGCCTCCGCCTCTCTCTGTGTCTCCTATGAATAAATGCATAAAATCTTTAAAAAAAAGAGAGAAATATAGATAAATCATAGAGTAACTCACATTATTTGTGGCAAGGGCTTCACCCACTCTAGACGTTATACAACACTACAGCTCTACATATGTCTGTTAGGTCCCAAAGCATGTAGCAATCTCTATGTGTTCATCTATGTTAGTGACCATGTTAATTGGCTTATCATGGCTTTATATCCCTCCTTTGTAAAAGGAAAAATCAAATGCCAGAAAAATCCACATTAAGGTGGGAAAGTAAAGTTTACAACAAAATTGTAGATTTTGATCTCTAAGAAGATACAGGCTGATTGCAAAGATGGTAACATGTACTTGATGGGTTATTTTTCATTGGTGGGCATTAGTTTCCAAACTAAAATGGCAGCATTTTTTTTTTTTTTTTTAGGATTTTATCCATTTATTTGACACAGAGAGATCACAAGTAGGCAGAGAGGCAGGCAGAGAGAGAGGAGGAAGCAGGCTCCCCACTGAGCAGAGAGCCTGATGCGGGGCTTGATCCCAGGACCCCAGGATCATGACCTGAGCTGAAGGCAGAGGCTTTAACCCACTGAGTCACCCAGGTGCCCCTAAAATGGCAGCAATTTTAAAAGGCTTTATTCCCTGAGCTCGAAAAGCAACATGGTTATGTCTTCAAAACAAAGAGTGAATTTGTTCTGGCTCAAGTATACTTAATTAGATAATAGGAATCACAGGCAATGCTGTGACTGAATAGGGAAGCTGAAAAATCTGTACTATTGAATCTCACATGAAGCTCCCCAGGCAGAGAGATAATTTGAAATAAGTTGACTCCAATTTAGAATCAATCAACAAAAACACATTGAATGCCTATTACATGATTAGAGTAAATTGTCTGAATGGGATATTTCTGAGTGTGCTAGGCCACTAACTTTATTTTTTATTAAGTTTTTAATTTTAATTCCAGTACAGTTAACATACAGTCTTATATTAGTTTCATGCTTACAATATAGTGATTCAACAATTCTATACCTCATTACTCAGTGCTCATGATAACAGCACTCTTTAATCCCCATCACCTATTTAACCCATTCCCCACCCACCTTTCCTCTGGTAACCATCAGTTTTTTCTCTATAGTTAAGAATCTGTTTCTTGGTTTGTCTCTCTCTCTCTCTTTTTTTTTCCTTTGTCCTTTGTTGATTTGTTTTGTTTCTTAAATTCCACATATGAGTGAAATCCTATGGTATTTATCTCTCTCTGACTGATTTATTTCACTTAGCATTATACTCTCTAGATCCATCCATGTAGTTGCAAGTGGCAAGATTTCATTCCTTTTTATGGCTGAATAGTATTCCATTGTGTATATATGCCATATCTTCCTTATCCATTCATTTATCACTGGATACCTGGATTACTTCCATAATTTGACTATTGTAAATAATGCTGCAATAAACATCAGGGTGCATATATCCCTTTGAACTAGTGTTTTTATATTTTTTTGTGTAAGTACCCAGTAGAATATTTACTGAATCATAGGATAGTTCTATTTTTAACTTCTTGAGGCATCTCCATATCGCTTTCCACAGTGGCTGCACAGGTTGCATTCCCTCCAACAGTGTATGAGGGTATCTTTTTCTCCACCAATCCTCACCAGTCCTCACCAATACTTGTTTCTTGTGCTTTTTATCTTAGCCATTCTGATTGGTAGGAGGTAACATCTCATTGTAGTTTTTATTTGCATTTATTTGATGATGAGTGATGTTGTGCATCTTTTCAAGTGACTGTTAGCCACTGTACATCTTCTTTGGAAAAATATATGTTCATATCTTCAGCCCATTTTTAATTGGACTGTTTAGTTTTGGGGTGTTGAGTTGTATTGGCTTTTTATGTATTTTGGATACTAACCCTTTAGAGGATATGTGATTCACAAATCTCTTCTCCCATTCAGTAGATTGCCTTTGATTTTGTTGATTGTTTCCTTTGCTGTGCAGAACCTTTTCATTTTGGTGTAACATATGGAATAAGCATACAGGAAAGACAATCCTTATACCCAATTAATATTCTGATGTAAGAAGACCATTGTTATCATCTGCCCAGAGTCTTGATTGCTATAATCAAATTCAATAATTGAGATATCAGAACTTATTTCTATATATCTAAATTCAACCTAAGGCTTGTAAATAAGATAGGATTTATTGAAGATGATTAGAAAGAGATCTATATATTGTAATACAGTAAACACATGTGCAACTGTAATTCAATTGTATTATTTAGTCTCATATGCATATAAACTTTGAAATAAACATTTATCCTTGACTATTTATTCTTTCATACAATAAACATCTCCCGGGAATTTATCATGTCCTAGATCTTGGGCACTTCATCAATACAATGCAAATGATAATCCTGATTTCACAGAATTGTAAAAATTAAATGAGATAATATTAATTTCTTGGTACCATGTGTATAAATTAAAAAATGGTCAGTAAAAAACATTAATGGCAGTAATAGTCCTTAAAAAGGATAGTATTAATAGTTGAATTTTTGTCAAACTATTCAAAATAGTTTAGTAAACATTTGAGGAGATGCTACTGAGAGGACATAATTATTTGCATTCTCCCACACTTATTCTTTTTAAAATTTTGCATATTTTTATTTTGCTAAAATATACATAATGTAAAATCTACAATTTTAATGATTTTCAAGTCTACAGTTCAGTAGTATTAAGTGCACTCATATTGTTATTCAACAATATAAGGTTTAATAGATAATCTCTATTCTCTTCTATTTCTGACTTTTCTGTATTTTTTAAAAATCAAGAATTTATGTCCTATCAAATGATTTTTCTCCATCTATTGAGATGGCAAAACAATTTTTCTTTTTATATTCTTTTAAATCAACATTTTTTTAAAGATTTATTTATTTGAGAGAAGGAGGGAAAGAGAAAGAAAGAGTGAGTGCCAGGGAGGGGGTGGGGGCAGAGGGAGAGGGAGAGAGAAACTTTAGCAGGCTTCTGCTCAGTGCTGAGCCAACATGGGGCTCAATCTCACCCAGAGATCATGACCTGCACTGAAACCAAGAGTCGGGCACTTAACCAACAGCACCACCCAGGCACCCTAAATCAACATATTCTTAATTACATATTTTAATTTAAATGGCCTTGCATATTGCAGTTCAATATGCTCATGGAGAACTTTATCCAGCATACAAACATACTGAGTTGCCAAATATAGAAAGAGTTTAAACCAAAATTGTACATTAAAAGAAGTAAATTTTAACAACACATATGAAAAGAAAAAAGAAAAACATAAACTACAACTCCAAAAGAAAAACATAAACCACAACATAAACAATTTGAAAATGTCTTGGGTAAACATACTATCTGTTAATTTCAACAAAAAATAGTGTCAGTGCGTATTATTTCTTGCAGGTTTGGTAATCCTCAAAAGAACGCCTCTCTAATTGCAGCAATTCATCCTACAGATATTTTATTGTCAAGATTTAATAAAAACTTAAGAAGTCTTTTTGCTTACTTTTTAAAATCATTATTACTCAATATGTCTATCCCACCCACTAGCTTTTTTTATAGAAGCTGAGAGAGTTTCTAGACATTGGTTCTTCTATCTTGGTTGACATTTTGTGTTTTTCTCATACTGCTAATCTGAATATATGTGCAAGACAATACTAAGTTATCTTAGCAGGGGAATGATCTCATAACACATAAAAGCTAAGCAAGATTTCTCTTAGTTAAGTGTTTCCTACAAATGTACAACTACAGTTATTCTAAGGGAGAGAGCCACTGAAGTATGAGCCTGACCTGACTATTACACTCTCAGCAGGAACAGAGAAAACCTAGTCTGAGGGTCTTAGCTGGCTACTGGGTGCCATGCAAAATATACTCCGAATCATTACAAATTCATAGAAAATTTAAAATACTAATTGGAGCTTCCAAGAATGTTTGAGAAAGAAAAAAATAACCTTTCTGGGGGGTATTGCCAGGGCCAAATTTGTCCTCCTCTTCTTAAGGAGGGTTAAACTGCTACAGAACTATTTGAATTGAACAACATAAAAATCATTTTGGTCTAAGCAAGTGGATGTCTGCAGCTGATTTTCTGTCAAATCATATCCCCTTGAAACACTGTGATTGAAATGGAAATGTTTATAGGCTATTTACCATTTAGGCCCTGGTGAGTACAGGGAAAACAAATGTAATCCAGTTTGTTAACCTAATGAAGTTACCATAATTAAGCAGTTGCTAAAGAAACAAATGTATTAGGAGATTTCACCTCCAGCCCTTTAATAAAATCTGAGGGTCATATAGATGGGTATTGTCGGGTTCTGCCATTGTGTACAATGAGAGAACCCAGCCAGAAAAGTCACTACTGAAAGAAATTTTGGCCAGATCTTTTTAATAAGCAAATTAAAAAAAAAATCCATCCTTGGCAACTCTCTCAAATTGCTGCTTTATGCAGTCCTTGTTCTGTGATATTTTCCCATTTAAATCCAGTCAAGGGAGTGAGTTGAAGTGTTGCTGCCCTATTTAGCCAATTCTTTGCTGCTTTTTAAAAAGTACCTAATGAAGGGCTATGTTAATGATAAGATACCCCCAAGAAAGGAATGAGGAGCCCTGATTCAATTTATGTGGATTCTTGATTTCCAAGTTGATAGATTGCATTCTGAAATCTGTTACAGTTAAGGGCATTGCAGCAGCCAAAAAATATTCCCTCTCCTATCATGGCATGATCATACCAAAAAAAGATTCAGAGGAAAATGGAATATTATTATCTCTTAGTCACTAATGCTGTGCTGAATTCAAGGTATAGCCAAGATAAAGAACTGCTTTACAAAAAGTGAGATTGATAGGGTATTAGAATTTTGTGTTTTGCATTAATCTCCTTTTGGTATTTTCATTTTAGAATTAAAAAAGAATAGCCACATTATGGAAAGAGCCCAGATGCCCATGGACAGGTGAATAGATAAAGAAGATGTGGTATACACATATGATGAAATATTACTCAGCCATAAAAAAGAATGAAATCTTGGGGCACCTGGGTGGCTCAGTGGGTTAAAGCCTCTGCCTTCAGCTCAGGTCATGATCTCAGGGTCCTGGGCTAGAATCCCACATCAGCCTCCATGCTCAGCAGGGAGCCTGCTTCCCCCCTCTCTCTGTCTGCCTCTCTACCTAGTTGTGATCTCTCTCTCAGTCAAATAAATAAATAAAATCTTAAAAAAAAAAGAATGAAATCTTGCCATTTGCAACAATGTGGGTAGAGCTAGAGAATATTGTGCTAAGTGAAATAAGTCAGCCGAAGAAAGACGAATATCATATGATTTCATTCATATGTGGGATCTAAGAAACAAAACAAACAATCAAAAAGAAAAAAGAGAGGCAAACCAAGAAACAGACTCTTCACTAAAGAGAACAAAATGATCATTATCAAAGAGGAGGTGGATGGGGGAGATGAGTGAAATAAGTGATGGGGATTAAGGAGTGCACTTGTTGTGATGATGTATGGAAGTGTTGAATCACTATATTATACACCTGAAACTAATATTACACTTCATGTTAGCTAATGGGAACTTAAATAAAAACTAAAAAAAGAATGTTAGATTATATATATTAATGATAAGATGATATAAAATAAAACCATATTTATGTTATGCCCAACTTTTTTTCACTTAATAATGTGCTGTAAAATTCTTTCCATGTTATTTGTGTCTCTGTGGAATCATCTGATCCAATATTGTTAATAATATAAATACTCCAATGCACAAGCCTACATTTTAACATTGCTCTTAAATAATCTATATTAATCTATCACCTGTTGTTGGAGTTGTAGAGGTTTTTTCTCTCATATTATTAATATTGCAATGATAATTGTAGCAAAATCTTTGTGCATATCCATAATTTTTTCTTGTCCTACTCCTAATGGTACAATTGTTGTGTTGGGGAGTACATATTTAAGGCTTTTGATATGCAGTGGCAGACTGTCCTTTTGAGGTGACTGCTACATTAGCAACTCAGTTTGAATAATGTGACTGAGATGGCCAACTGTCCTCCAGAATCCATTTACCACACTTTCTTCAGTGATAGAACCTCCTCTGTAATGTTACAATTTGGTCTTGGCTACTTAGGTAGGAACTATATTTCCCATCCTCCCTTGGAATTAGATACAATAATATGACTTAATTCTGGCAAATAACATGTACACCAAGTGATGTGTGCAATTTCTGGGCCATGTCTCTAAAAAGAAGCTACTTGCCCTCTGCTTTCCTTCCCCTTCCCCAGGGGTGAACTCAGTTATGGGGAGTCAACTCAGGACCAGGCAGAACTGGGGTTGGTGGAAAGATGAGAAGGAAGCATTATGCATCTCAGGACTGGGCCATGGAACAGAATTGCCCTCCATCTCAGATGTTTCTATGAGAATGAAATAAACTTTCTATCTTGGTGTAAGTTACTGTGCAATCAGCCAAACTAATACCCTAAATAATATTATTACCCTTGCAGATGGATAAACCTGGAACTTGTGTAGGTTTGAAGGATGGAAGTAAGAAGGGAGAAAGTAATAATCCATCTCTGAAAGTTGATTAATTTCCTGAAACCACGTATTTGTGCCATCCTCTCTTTGATATGGCCTGGTCTTGTGACCTGCTTTGACCAGCAGAGTGGTAGGCCAACAAATTATGGCTTCCAAGGCCAGAAATCAAGAGGATGTCCAGCCTCTGTTTTTCCCATCTTAGAGATCAGATACTATATATGAAAGCCTGGGATGGTCTGCTGGTGATGACATCTGGAGAACAGTGAGATGCTGTGGCTGACAGCCCCAGCATCACCAGTTGCCAGTAATGTCCTCCAAGGCCAAAGAAGCTGACCTGCCAACTGACCACAACAGCACAAATGAGTCCAGCTGACACCATGAGTGGCAGGGATCAGCCATGCTGGCTAAGCCCTGCCTATGCTGCCAGTTCCTAGTATTGTGAATAAATAAATGGTTATTTTAAACCACAAAGTCCTGGGATGGTAAAAACATTCAGAAATAAATAATAATATAGTTGATAACTTAAAATTAATTTATGACTCATCTTCTTATGCTTCTTACCAAACAAATCAGTTGAGATAAGAGTATTAATTTACTTGAAAGGAGTTATTTCACTGTTGCTTAGGAAAAAATATCCTAGATTTCTGAACATTTTCACCACCAGTGAAATACACTGTCACTGCGGAGGCTCCCTACTTCCTTGTAGCACAATTTGGAAGTTTTGATTTCAGTTTATGATAGGTCTTTGCATGAGTGATAGTATAATGGGTACATCTATCGGTCACAAAGATATTTCTGAATAAATGGAAGCATATGTGCACTAATGATGGGAGCATATGTGTACTAATGATGGAAAACTTAACCCTACCGGTGAATGAAGTCTGATGTACTTATTTTTTAAAAATGTAGTTGAGTTTCTCTGAAGATAACTGAAGCTTGCTTTGATCTACTGACTGATTAAACTTTTTGTTTGATATGAAATAGTGATCTTTTGGATCAGAAATTGTTTTGGTCTGGCTTTTGGATGCATTGATATTCTCTCAAGATGATTTATGATACTTACTAAGAAATTCATTTGTAATATCAAAGCTGAAATTAGAGTCAACTTGGCAGTTTTCCAATTTGAAACTTGCTATATACAATGAAAAACTCTTTAAGGATAGAAAATTATTAAGCAAAAATAACATCTGGTGGTCCACACTGTATCTCTAAGACAAGTGGGAAAAATTTCTCCCTATAACAGGTTCATTAAATAACCTATCAGGCAACACTATTTATAGAAACAAAAATCAATGTTCTTCAGTGTTGTAGCTCCTTAAAATAATATAGTAATATTCTCATGTTCACTTCTCCACAGAAGTATGAGAAGTAACAAGTCAGGTGATTTTTTATGGGTGAAATGAAATAAGGGTCACAACAACTAATTTAAAAACTATTATTTCATTTGTATTTATATATATTCTATTGTTTAGAATTAAAAAAATGTGAAGAAATGCTCATCACTTTCTGAACTAATTGTGTTTGATTACAGTTATTTGTAAAGTAAGTATCTCTAGGCCTATTTCCCATTTATTCTCAAAATATCCAGGCTAGATTCCATTTGAATGATAATTTTAATCATTCATCAAAAATAACTTCATGATCTAAATGACTAATCAGAGCATCTCTATTTTATACTAAATTTCTATGTGTTTTTTATATAGTCTTTTTTCCATTTCTTAAATTTTGGCATAATTTTAGACTTACAGAATAATTGCAAAAATAGTACACATACTTCTTTCTTGTATAACCTTCTCTAGATTTCCTACATTATTAATATTTTGCCTAAATTTTTATCATCTCTACTTAAATATAGTAAGTAGATAGAGAATATTTTACTGAGCTAGCTCAAAGTAAAGTGCAGGTATAGATAGGGGGATCCCTTTCCCCATAAATATTTCAATATGTTTTCCCTAAAGGGGGCAGTCCTTTTCATAATAAAAATAGTTATTTAAATTATGGAATTGATGTCTTTTGGCATACTCTTAATCTATTCCTTTTTAAGTCGTGTATCTCTTCTTTTAGGAGTGCTTATCTATTGCTCATTCTAAATGCATACTTTGTACAGATCTTAGACTTCATCAAGGCATAAACTATTTCATTTGAAGCAATTATTTTAGCATCTTAAAATTAATTTACAGCATCATCAAAAAATTAAATAATAAAAACAAATTATTTACAAATTCATTCATTATAATGGCACAAATTTATTGAAGGCCTGCTATGTTTGAGGCACCTTGTAAATATTTTATATATCTTACTTTTTATTCAGAATAATACATAATATTTAACAAGTGCTTACCTCATTTTAAAAATCTATGTTAGGCACATTGCAAGGATTATCAAATCTAATAATAAAATGGCAAATACTTATGGACATTTTCTTATGTTTCTGGTACAGGATTAATTGCTTTACAATATAGCTCATCGAATCCTTGCAACATGATGATGTGAATACTATTATTATTCCTCTTTTACAGATGAGGAAGCTCAGACCACAAAGAAATTAAGTCTTCAAGGGCAATCATTATATTGATTTGAAGGGCAGGAAAACCTGAAACGAATAAAAATTATTTATTTGTATTAGTTTCCTTGGGCTGCTTGACAAATTACCATGTACTGAATGACTTAAAGCAGCTACTGTACTCACAGTTCTGGAAGCTAGAAGTGTGAAATCAAGGTGTCCCTTGAAATCAAGCAGGAGCATGCTGTTTCTGAGAGTTCTAGGGGAGAATCTGTTTCATCCCTTTCTCTCAGCCTTTGGTGTTGCTGGCAATCCTTGATGTTTTCATGGCCTATAGTGGCATTGCTCCCATCCTTGCCTCTCTCCTCACCTGGCATTCCTTTTTGTTGGTATGTCTGTGTGTGTCTGGTTTTATAAGGACTCTAGGCATACTGGATTGGAGACCACCTTAATGACCTCATCTTAACTTAATTACTTCTACAAAGACTTATTCCAAATAAGGTCACATTCAGAGGTGCCAGAGGGTAAGACTTCAACATACATTTATAGGCAACACATTTCAAACCACAGCATTACTCAAGGCCATTCGACTCATTAATGGAGCCAGAAGGCTTTGAACACGGGCATATCTTGACTCCAAAACCCATGTTTCTAACCAGTCTATTCCATGCAGCACACGAGACTTTAGTCACCTTCAATCCTATCAGTTAGCTAAATTATTAATGACCATGGCAATCATCAAAATGAATGAATCAAATGTTTTAAAAATAACAAATACATAATTTGGATATAGACAAAAATACACACAGATAATAGTTTTAATAAAGGGAATATTTGATTTTAGTTCTTTTGAGCTATAAATATGAGATTTATTTTTCAAATCAAATATGCTTTTATACATAAAAGCTCATTTGTTTATGCTGCTACCAACATAAACATCTCATTCTTTTTTTAATAAGAAGAGTTTATTCATTAATTTATTTTAGAAAGAGAGAGCGAGAGGGGGAGGCCTGGGGAAGAGAGGAGCAGAGGGAGAGGTACAAGTCAGACAGCTGTCTGTACTCACTTAGTAATTATATCTAATAATTTTTGCACATAGTTTATATTGCTCTAATAATACAAAAAGATTCATGCTATTTACTTAATTAGTTTCTCTAATTTGAGGCATTAAGTTTATTTTCATAGGTCTGTTAGAATTCTTTGCAGTATAGAGGAAAGCATTAACATTAACTAAATAGTTAAATCTATAATATGTAACTTATTTCAGCTTAATCACATACAGTGCTGACAGGCATACATGGAGACAAGGCCTTTCTGCCTTGCAAGAGCATCCTAACTGGTTTCCAGTATGTCTTCTTCCAGTGTAATACATTCTACACACCAATGGCAAAATAATCCTGGTAAAGCTCAAATGTGGCCAAGCCACTCCCTTTATCAGCATCATTCTGTGGTTTGCCATTATTTATAGAAATACTGTTAGGAATGGCTTTGAACAACAAAAATAACAAACCAAACAAAACCATAGCAAAATAGTATTTAGCAACAGTAGAAAGTGACAAGAAGAATGCTTTGAGCAATATGGACAGGGTAAATCAACTTCAGCACCATGAATTAGAGGCACTAATTCAAATGTGAATATTTAATCACTTATTTAACTACTTTTATCTTTGTTTTGTTAGAATTTTTGCATCTTTTAACAAGTGAGATTAGTCTGTAATTTTCTTTTTCTTTTCTCACAGTGGGCCAATTTTCCACTTTAAATTTATATTGGCTTAGATGGATAGATAGATGGACAGATGGATTGATAAAGATAGAAATATATTTTGTCTATTTTACAACCTTGCTTAGTTTTTCTAGACATTTACCAATTTTATTACTTTTTCCAAAGAACCAACTTTTAATTGTTTTTTGTTTGGTTCTGTTTCCTATTTCTTATGCTTATATTCGCCTCTAGATTTCTCATTTCAGCTTCCATGATACTATTGGCAATAATCTTAGTTCTTTAATTTTTAAAAATATTTTATTCATTTACTTATTTGAGAGAGAGTGAGAAAGAGAGAGCACAAGCAGGGAGGGGCAGAGGGAGAGGGAGAAAAAGACTCGGGAGCCAGATGCAAGGGGCTAGATCCCGGGATTCCAGGATCATGACTTGAGCCAAAGGCAGGCACTTAACAGACTGAGCCACCCAGGTGCCCCTTAGTTCTTTCTTTAAAACCAAGATTCAATTATCACCATTATTATTACATTTTATAGGCACACATTTCATGCTTGCCACTTTTATCTGTGTGACCTTTGGGCAACTTTCTTAAACTGAATCTAGAACTCCTCACCTTAAGATAAATAATTCTAATACCCATTTTATAGAGTGGTTATGATAATTATGTTATGATAGAGGTTATGAAGAGTGGTTATGATAATTGTGCTTAGCACAATGCTGACACTCACTGATGAAGGCCCATCGTAGATGAGGAGGAGGAGGAGGAGGAAGGAGAGGATGAGGAGGGGATGATCATGCTAAAGATATGATGTTGTGTTTATTTAAATCAGGTACAAAATTTTGGTTCCTTTTCTTGTTGAGTTATCTGGATTAATATTTCAATAATACAATCTATGTGATTTCCATGAATATTTATGTATAAGAGCTTATGAGCAAAATAAGACTTTATCTACAGATAAATTTTTTTATGTAGTTTAAATATTCTACATGGCCTATTTTAGGCAATTAATTCTTCACATGTATTTCCAAATAAATTTTAATGTCTTACAGTTTATGTACTTATAGTTTATCTTAGGATTAATGAGGTAATGTCTAAAAAGAAGTGAATTCTTTAGAGAACATACAAGGTCAGAGTCCAAATTGTGTCAGGATTTATGATTGTGTTTGTAAACTAGAAAGATGCCTTTTCTGCCTCATAGGATGTGAATTGACAAGTACTCACTATCATATTTGAAGAGCTATTGTTGTAAGGATAGACAAATCAGCAAAGACACTTGGACTGATGGAAGGAAGGAAAAATGGGACCTAATAAGGAAGAGTGGAAGCAGAAAATGTCAAAAGGAAGGAGATTTGAAGAAACAGCAATGAAATAGGGTCATCTTAATCAGTAGCTGCATATGATATAGTGTTCATCACTCTCTCCTTGAAATGCTTTCCTTACTTTGCTTTCAAGATAAAACTTTTGCTTAGTTGTCTTCCTCCCATCTCTGGCTATGCTGTCTTGGCTTTGTTGCTGGCTCCTCCTCATTTCCCTGACCTCTAAATAGGAGAGTGTTCCAGCATCTAGTCATTGACCCTCTTTTCCATCTACACATCCTCCTCCAATGATCTCATACAGACTGAGGGCTTTAAATATCAACTATATGCTAATGATTCCCACATGTATTTTTCCAGCTTGGACCTCTCTTCTAAAATGTAAACTTGTATATCAACTGGTTACTTGATATCACTACTTGGATGGCTAAGATGATCTCAAATTTAACATGTCCAAAAACTGAGCTTTGGGTAGGTTCACCCGCACCCAGCCCTGGATATTCATAAATCTCCTCTCATAGTTTTTGAATCTCAGTATGTGATCAATCTACTTTATCTCCTTTTTCTCAGGCCCCAAAGCTTCTAGTCTTTCCTAGTTCCTCTGTTTTCTATCACACTCTACATCTAATTTACCATCATATGGTGTCAACTCTGTCTTCAAGATATATCTAGAATCTGAGCACTTCTTAACACCACCAGTTCTATCTCCATGAATTATTACAAGAGTTTCCTAACTAGACTCCCTTCTTCTACACTTGCCTTTGCTGTAAGCCCTCAAACAGTGGTTTGGTTGACATAATCCAGCTTCAGTTGGTATTTCTGGCTATATATCACTATATATCTTATAGTCTATCTCTGGTGGGACAGTATCACACCAAAAACTGTTATTTGAAAAATGTTTAAGTTTCCTCTGAAGATGGACTAGCCTTGCTCCAGAACCCCAGGGGAGTGTGTTGTAATCACTAATTTTTACATAAAACCTATATAACATATTTTTCCCTATCACACATATACCTAAGACCATGAGATCTGTCATATTAAATGGCCCAAGCCTTAGAGTCACTTATGCTCAAATCTGGAAATCTAGACCTGTTATAGTTTTTTCTTATTCTTTGTGTTACTCAAACTTTGCAGCATTTCATGTCATTGGATAATAGACAGAGGAGTCCTTTAGGTGTGGTCCACCAACCATGATATTTTCTTCTTTATGGTAGAAGGTGGGAGATGCATGAAAAAATGTCCTTTATTTTGGAAGGTATTTCCGGGAATGCTACAAACCACTGGATTCCCTGAAAATTTTATTAATGTGATAGTATCTTAATATTTTACCCTCTGGGGTCCTTGGGTGGCTCCATCGGTTAAACATCTGACACTTGATCTCAGCTCATATCTTGATCTTGGAGTCATAGTTCAAACCCTACACTGGACTCCATGCTGGGTGTGGAGTCTACTTTAAAATATATGTATTTTATAGTTCATTAGTCTCTAAGGCCTCCAATATACTTTATATTTGTTGTTTATCTAGTGTGTTTAGTATGATGCTACCTGTATAGTGGACCAATGGGATATTCTGCTGGATGCAGAACCATCCAACATCCATAGGATCCAGTTCTGTAAGTTTCCTCCTGAATTGTGCCATTACATATTTTCTAGGCCTTACAGTTCTTTCATGGTATTGTTCCTTGCTTCCCATGAAAACCCAAGCATATATCTGTACCTATTCCATGGTAATTTAATCTACTTGTTGACCTAGCGGTCAGGAAGAAAAATGGAGGCCAAGAGTCATCTTATGGGGGCAACCAAGTGTCTTTGAGAAAGGGTGAAGCAATGACCTTAACCAGAAAGAAGGATTCACCTCCACAGACTTAGAAGATTTAGTAGATTTGGAGGAGCCAAGATTCTTAACTTCATCAATTCTGAATGTCCTAATCATATGTGTTATAGTTGCATGGCTGCCTTGTACTATAATTTGTCCACTACAAGTGATAAGGTCTTTATTCCGAGGAAAGCTCTAAAATCTAATCCTAGCCTCTTCCTTTTCAGATCTCTCTAGGAATCAAATTGAGATGGAGAAGAGCCTGCAGGAATTTTTACTAGCATATGTTTTAAGGATCAACACCTCTGGGATGAAGACAAAAAAGGAGAATTTGGCAAATTGTAAATGTGGGTTGCAGCATAGTCAGACTATGACTTCAGGTAGATTCACAAGGAACTCCAAACCTGGAATGGCATTTTAGAGTTGCCCTGCAATGAGACAAGAGAGCTAGGTATTTGTACCTCCAATTTAGTCAGTTACTGGGTGCAGGTTGTTTGGGTGAGGGGGCAACATGATCTTGGAGAAGGTATCTTTCTTTATTAAAAGCAAGCCTCAAACAGGTTGAGAGCTGGGAGTGGTATGGGACATATCCATAACCAATCCCAAATTTGGAATCAATATTGTACAGATTTCTCCTTACCAAACATAATTTTTGGCTCATCTGGAACTTTTACTGGGTCAAATGAATCTCTGTCTGGGTAAGTATCAACCATAATTAAGACATTAAAACTCATAGACTTGGAAGGAACTGAGAAATAATCTAGTTAAATGCTTGAGTAGAAGCTTGAGCCCTGTTGATAACATTCTCAAAATATCTCTGAACACTTGCAGTGTTAGAATACTGGCTTCCAGTTTCCATAGTTCTGATCATTTTGAAAAGTTTCCCTTTTTGTTGAGCTGACTCTTCCTCCATGTTACTTTTACCTTCTCTTCTACTTCTGATATGAAAATCATAAATCAAATTCTAATGAAAGTGCTCCAGACACATAGAGATGACCATTAAATTATATGCACACAACCCCGTCTATAGACTCCAAAACTGTTAGTGTGTTCCAGGTTTTTTTTTAAGATTATTTATTTATTTATTTAACAGACAGATCACAAGTAGGCAGAGAGGCAGGCAGAGAGAGAGGGGAAGCAGGTTCCCTGCTGAGCAGAGAGCCCGACACGGGGCTCGATCCCAGGACCCTGGGATCATGACCTGAGCTGAAGGCAGAGGCTTAACCCACTGAGTCACCCAGGCACCCCTGTGTTCCAGTTTTAATGCCATCACGGTCTAGTTACTATGTGATAATAATCGCTCCATTTGTCAATTTTTCCAAGTGTTATTTTCAAAACCGAATACAGTACTCCAAGGCTTGACTCACACAGAGCATAAGACTCCCATTCTTTAAGACATTGTACTCCTATTAAGACAGTTTCATATTTTATTAGCTCTTTTAGCAACTATAAGGGACACTTTACTCAGTGCTTGAAAATGCTGTATGTTATAATTAAAATATGAAAAGTGAGGCAGTGGGTGGTGCAGTCAGTGAAGCTTCTGACTCTTGATTTTAGCTCAGGTCATGATCTCAGGGTCATGAGATTGAGCCGTGTGTGGGGCTCCATGCTCAGCATGGTCTGCTTGAGATTCTCTCTCTCTCTCTCTGTCCTTCTGCCCCTCCCATTTGTGCTCTCTCTCTCTAAAATAAATAAATAATTTTTAATAGAAAGTGATGTTTTATTTCATTGATATACAATATGCCTATTATTTTTGTTCCTTTTCTCATTTTCCAGAAAATTATAAGTGAGATATCATTCTATACCATTTGCAGGAAAGAAATAAGTGCAAATAGAAATTTAAAAAATCATAAAGAGAAGTAAAGATGAAGAGGATAGAACATGGTCCTGGGGTGATAAGTGAAATAATCTATGAAGAACCTAGTTACTCTACTGGGTAAGAACTTTGTATTTTTTTTAATTTATTTTCTGGGGAGAGACTGTTATCAAAGATCCCAGAAGAAGAAATGAATAAAGAAGGTCAAGAAGGAAGATTTTAGTTATCTTACAGACATGATCTTGTAGCTAATAAAATTATAGGATTGAAAATTTCATAATTTTTAAAGCTATGGTTACAAGATTAATTTTAAGCATCATATCATGAACAAGATACATTTCTTCTTTTAAAAGAGTAAAATAATACTTTCCCATCTTCCTACGCTTTATTTCTGCAAAGGACCCTATCTTATGTGAACCTGAAGTCCAGAGGTTTCAAGACAACTCCAAATAACATCTTGCTGAGTTGCCATAAATTTATAGTGATTCTGAACCTGTTGTTCTTGAGACAAAAGAATGGTTCAATAACTTACAATTTATCACCTGGCTTAACAGAAGACTTCATTATCTCTCTTTCTCTATCATATTTTCCCACTATTGCAACAAATACCCACAATGTCAAAGAGAAATGCAAAGACAACCAAGTTTGGCATTGTAAAAGACCCATGATCTACAAATGAATGGCACATCTTATGGGGTCTGGAAAGCCAGAACACTTTAACAGATGCCAGCAGAAGTTAATAATGTTAGCTTTCCCTATAAATGGTAGAATCTGTGTGAGAGTAATTTTGGATTATGGACTGTGGGACTTAAATGATTTATAAGAACCTTTTACTGGCAAATGCTGAGAGAAGGAAGAAAGGCATGCTTTGATAGGGAGGAAAACCCTGAGTTAAGACCTTGCTGCCAACAGCATCACCATGAAACTGCTGTTTTCCTTTTATTATTATTTAATGCTCAATTATTTAAAATTCTTAAAAGAGAGTCCATATGCTGGTGTAATATACCATTGAGACATTAATTGTATGTTTTTAAATGGCTAAAATTGGAATTTATATTTTAAGCATATGGCTATATTTATGGAGTTCCCTTTGTAGTCACTGTAATGCTAAATTTATCAATTGACTTTCATCTGTCAATGGCAAATCATTTTACAAACCACAATTAAATCTTGCAATAGCACTGATTGGCAGGTAATAACATCTGAGCTCTGACTTATTTGTTCTTTTGTGTTCTGTAAACATATATTAGTAAATTCATTGAAGTCTGAAGCAAACAAAAAAAAAAGTTGAAGAATGGCAAGTTTCCATAGAGCTCAAGGAACCAAAACCACCTACTTCTAAAATATTTCTTATAGGATTTAAGTAATCAAATATAGGACACCTATAGTAGTAAGATTTCAATTCTAGTTTCATACTACCATTAATTTAGGGAGCAATAGGCTAACTTCTTTAATTATTCCAGTCTCAGTTTTCTGAATATGTGGACTGGAATAGGTGTTCTCAATACCTCTTCTTTCTCTAAAATGCCAATACTCATATAAGTATATACTAAGCAAATTAGATTCAGAGAAAGATTTGGCTCCTAGACATAAGAAATTGCAATTTAATGCTAATAGAATCCAAATGTGAGTTAATATGAAGAGAAGCATCTTATTCACATTCTAGAACAAAGCAACTGACTTTATTTATGATCATATTAGATAATAGAGGCCAGATTTGCCCTTCTATTGGAAACAACAACAAAACAAGTAAAAAATATGAAAAAATATGAATATGAAACAATAATTTTGAAGACGTTGGGCATAAAGCAATGAAATCCAATGATCTCTGAGAGATGGAAAACAAATTACTATACTGGCTAACTCCCTGGAGAAAGTTTCCAAGCCACAGTCCAGAAAAAAAGAATCCAGGCAAACTTTATCAGTCTCCTTGACTTGAGGTGATGAAGCTAGAAGTCTGTGAAGGCCAAGGCAGTTATAATTCTTAGGCACCAAAAACAT
This sequence comes from Mellivora capensis, assembly GCA_004024625.1. NCBI lineage: Eukaryota > Metazoa > Chordata > Mammalia > Carnivora > Mustelidae > Mellivora > Mellivora capensis. The sequence goes on along the minus strand of PISX010006631.1, from coordinate 74,862 downwards.
AATCCATAAAAGAAATAATTGATAAGCTAGACTTCATTAAAATTAAAAACTACTGTACTGAGAAAGACAAGGTCAAGAGAATGAGAAGATGCCACAGACTGGAAGAAAACATTTGCAAGAAACACATCTGATAAAGGATTGTCAATCCAAAATATATAAAGAATTCTTAAAACTCAACAGTAAGAAAATAAACAACCTAATTAAAAAATCGGACAAGGGCCCTAACAGACACCTCACAAAATAAGGTTTAAAGATGGTAAATAAACACATAAATAGATTCACCACATCATATGTGATCAGGGAAATGTAAATCAAAACAACAAAAGATACCAAGACTTACCTATTACAATGTTATCAAACCCTAGAACTTTGATAACACCAAATTCTGGTGAGGATATGGAATAGTAGAAACACTCATTTGTTGCTGGTGGGAATGCAAAATGGTACAACCACTTTGGAAGGTAGTTTGGTAGTTTCTTACAAAACTAAACATACTCTTACCATATAATTAAATAATCACCCTCCTTTCTAGTTACTAAAATGTGTTGAGAAGTTGTGTCCACATGGAAACCTACACATGGAAGTTTATAGCAGCTTTGTTCATAATTGCCAAAACTTGAAAGCAACCAAGATGTCCTTTTGTAGGGAAATGGTAAATAAACTGTGGTGCATTCAGACAATGAAATATATAGTGCTAAAAAGAAATGAGTTATCAAGCCTTGAAAAGACACGGAGGACTCTTAAATGCACATTACTAAGTGAAAGAAACCAATCTGAGAAGGCTACCTACTGATGATTCCAACTATATGACATTCTGGAAAAGACAAAACTATGGAAACAACAAAAAAAAAATCAGTGGTTGACAGGGGTTGGGGGTGGTGGTGGGATGAACAGGCAGAGCACAGAGGATTTTTACAATAGTGAAATAATCTGTATAATTCCATAATGATGAACATGCCATTATACATTTGTGCAAACTCACAGAATGTATAACACCAAGAATGGGTCATAATGTAAATTATAGACTTTGGGTGTTTATAATGTATCAATGTGGGTTCATTGATTATAATAACGCTTTGGTAAGGGATGTTGTTAATATGGGAGGTTATACTTGTGTGAGAACAGGGTGCATATGGAAAATCTCTGTGCCTTCTCAATTTTGCTATGAACTTTAAACTTTTCTTAAAACTAAAGTCTTAATAAAAAGTTCACCTGCAAGAAAAATAAAATAAAAACCTATCCAAAACTAACATAGATGTTAGAATTAGCATCAAGTACAGTTAAAAAGTTGTGAAAGTTGGGACGCCTGGGTGGCTCAGTTGGTTAAGCAGCTGCCTTCAGCTCAGGTCATGATCCCAGTGTCCTGGGATCAAGTTCCACATCGGGCTCCTTGCTCAGTGGGGAGCCTGCTTCTCCCTCTGCCTCTGCCTGCCACTCTGTCTGCCTGTGCTCACTCTCTCCGACAAATAAATAAATAAAATCTTTAAAAAAAAAAAGTTGTGAAAGTTATATACTATGTGTGCAAGGAGCCAGAGGAAAGATTGATAATGTTACAAATACATGGAACATATTAAAAGAAACTTCAATAAAACTGGTAATGATGAAGTTCAATGTGATGGATAAAAAATACACTACTTGGAATTAATATTGGATTTGACATTACAGAAGAAAGAATTAGTGAAGCTGAAGATGTAATAAAAGCTATTAAAAAAAAACTAAAAAGAACTGATGCATAAACAAAGCATCACTGAGTTTTGAGACAACTTCAAATGGCCAAATATATATAATATGAGTTTCCAAATGAGAGGAGAAAGAGAAAATAAAAGCAAAAAGAATTGAATAAAAACAGCCAAATTGTTTCAAATTGGACAAAAACTATAAACCCAAAGATCAAGAAACTCAACAAAATCTAAGCGCAAGAGTTATGAATAAAGTTACTACAAGGGATATCACAATCAAATTGCTTAAAACCAGTGATAAAAGCAGCCAGAGTAAAAGAACACATTACTGTGGGAAAACAGTTCTCAATGAATCTCTCACGTCTCTTCATACCTTACAAGCTAGGTATTAAGTGCCCTTTATTATGGACTATTTCAAAAATGTTCATATAGTGAAAACATTTGTCTCCAACCAGGTGAAAGGAAAGTCATGCTTGATAGGCATGATAAAAGAGCTGGACTCCCAAAGCGGAAGGCTCCTCCTCTGTGACACAGTAGGTTACATCTGCAGCTCTCATTTCCTTCTTCACATGACCTGTGGCAGTGGAGGTCACAGAAATGCTGATACTCTGGCTACTGCTATTACTTTGAACAACAAATTGCCTATGGTCTTTGACACATGAACCCCTATTTACTAAGAATATCTATGAAAATGGAGCCAACTAACACATTAGCTTATAAATTGGGTAAAATCTCAGACCCTCCACAGTTCTTGACAATGTTGTGGTAAGGCTGGAATATTGACAGAGATGTAGATTTCAGGAAAAGGAAGGTTGACAGTTTCACGGCCAGTTATCTGGACTCAAGGGAAGACTAGGGAATGAGTAACAAATATATTGACCAAATTATATGGTTAATTGGGCAATAAATGCTCTTCCATGTTATTGCCTGCCAATGAGGGGGCAATTGAGGATGTGGTTGAAAGCTGAGTACCAGGTACCAGGAATTAGAGTAAAAAATAGCTGCCCAAATGTTGCCCCAACTCTCTCCTCCAGGTGAGTTCCTCATTAACTTGGCAGTCAACATCAGGTATACACACTGTAACAACTAGATTTTGGTTCATTCTGGGTAGATCAAAGATTTGGCCTTTTTATTAAGAGTTACAGAGATGTGCCACTATACTTGTAATGAAAGAAAGGAAATTAGTGATCACTATAGATCAACCAGGAAAAAGGTTGGCAGTTTGGCTGGTCCTGCTAGGAGATGGGGGGGTGGTGTCCATAATGTTTGTTAAAGACTGGCAAGAAACATGTTATTTTATGGTTCAACTGGTCCTGCAGTCTGCATGCCAACTTTAGATCCATTTAAGGATGACAGTGAAAGTCTGGCAGTGGTTGATTCCCCCAGTGGTTGCTGACTACTTAAGGGTGCTTTGGCCCTCTTGGAAAGATTTCCCTAATACACACAAAGTTCCACAGAAAACCACACATGAGGCACTGGATTTTTGTATTTGAGCCACTGCTATAGACTGGGTTTACAAACCTCAGAAGAAGAGAAACTGACTGGCCAGAATCTAGATAAATTCGTTTTATTTCCATCATCTTGAAAACTCTTTTAGGCTTTGCTAAAACCATGTGAAAGCTTAAAAGATGTTATCATGATAATGGAATAGTAGAAACTACATATTAAAGGGGATTCCTTTTAAAAAAAATTGTCTCTGTGCAAATCAAATCAACTCAGACAAAAGGAGCAAAATCCTTGGCCCCATACTAAATGCCATGTGGCTGTGGCTGCAGAATTAAGAGGTTACCAAAGCTGAAATAAATGGTATCTACAAAAGACCATGGTTTCCTAACATAGAGATTTAGCTTGAATAAAAACATTATAACTTTAGTTGGTTGAGCTGTCCCACAGGAATCTAAAACTAAATGTGCCTTCCTTCCTGGTGTGGAGATGCTCTCTCCCTCTAATATTGTGATCCTTCCCTCCCCCACTATTCCAAACACAACTGTGTTAAAGAAAAAGATAATTGGGCTGGGGCTAACCTCTCCCTATCCCCAAGAACAGTGAGGACCATATGCACCTGTCCAATTACGCTCCAGAAATTCAGGAAAAAGAGGCGCTCAAACTTTTATAGCTTTCTTGACTATAAGCCCAAGTCATCATTCCACCCTGGCCCATAGCAGGAGGAAGTGCTGGATTTAACTGAGGAGGTTTGGACAGACTTTGTAGTAGATAATAAAAGTTGAAATACCTTTGTGACATGTCTCATTGGACTGATTCAATGTACTGTTGTAATTTCCACTACCTAATATAGAATTTGTATTACTTACACTTCTTTTTTTTTAAGATTTTGTTTATTTATTTGACAGAGAGAGAGGTCACAAGTAGGCAGAGAGGCAGGCAGAGAGAGAGGAGGAAACAGGCTCCCCGCTGAGCAGAGAGCCCTATGTGGGCTCGATCCCAGGACCCTGAGGTCCTGACCTGAGCTGAAGGCAGAGGCTTTACCCACTGAGCCACCCAGGTGCCCCTGTATTACTTACACTTCTTGATGCAACAAATATTAAGAGGATCCTAAACCCTAAAACTTCTAGAAAAAATAAAGGACAAAAGTTTTGTGACCTGGAGTTAGGCAATTTTTTTTTTTTTTAGATTCCATGCTAAAGTATGAACTATAAAAGGAAAAAAAGAAGGTAAATTGGGCTTCATCAAAATTAAGAATCCCTGCTCTTCAAAAGATACCATGAAGACAAAAAAAAGACAAGCCACAGATGGGGGAGAAATATTTGGAGATCACATATGATGAAGAAATTGTATCCAGAATATGTAAAGAGCTCTCCAAATTCAACAATTTTTAAAAAGCCCAATGTTTAAAATATGGAAAAGATTTGTACTCTACTAAGGAAGATGTTGATGGCAAATAAACATGAAGAAAATTTAATGTCATTGTCATCAGAGGCATGAAAATTAAAATCACAAGTGGAAACCATTTCATACTAAAATGTCTGAAGTCAAAAATACTGAGCATTCCAAAGATATAGAGCAATGGGAATTCTCACACTGCTTGTGAGAATGTAAGTTAATACAAACGCTTTGGAAAAAAGTTCAACAGTTTCTAAATAGTTAAACATACCTACCATAAGACCCAGTTATTTTATTCCTAGATATTGATCCAAGAGAAATGAAAGCACATGCTCATACAAAGTCTTATATTCAAATGTTCTTAACAACTTTATTTATAATAGTCCAAAACTGGAAACAACCCAATCTCAAGGGAATATATCATCTCAGGTGAATGGATAAACAATGGTATACTACTCTGAAATACTATTCAGTAATAAAAGAAGACACTATCAGTGCATACAACATAAGAAAAATCTAAAATAATTACACTGAATGAAGGAAGTCAGACAAAAAAGAATGCTTACTATGTAATAACAATTATATAAATTCTAGTAAATACAAACAAATTTCTATTGATAGAATCCATGGTTCCCTTGATTTGGGAGGCAGGAATGGGCAGTAGGGATGGCTTATAAGGGGACACATGAAATCTTTTTGTGGTGATACTTAGATTCACTATCTTGATTGTTCGTGTTGATGGTTTTATAGGTGTTATATATACAGATACATATATGTGTATATATGTCAAATTTATCAAATAGTATGCTTTAAGCATGAAAATTTTATTTTATGTCAATTATACCTCAATGATTGAAATAATTTAAAAGAATACTCATTTATCTCTACCTTCTTACCTTGGTTAATTTTCCCTAATCTTTTTTCCTAATGATTTATTAAAAGGCTGACACTACAAAATGTATGGGTAATAAAGTCATCATTTTAGAGATCTATTGTATTTACTTCAGATACTGCATCCAAGAACTTTACATACTTGGTCCTATTTTGTTCTCATAAGAAATATATTTAGGTCAGTTTTACAAAATTGAGTCTGGGGTCTAATGAACCTAACCATCCTGCCTTTCTTTTCCAATCTCAAGATAACTAATTTACTAATATCTTGTTCTCTATCTCATCGAACTTCCACCTGCACCTACACACACCTGACGCTCCCACCCACACAGCTAACAGCTGCACCTATTACATTATTGTCATTGACCATTTAGATTGGGATTCCTTCAACCTGCCTCCAAATCTCCTAACTTACCTACATCCATCTCAATATCTATATTCTGCATCTTTGTCCTTACCAATTAAAAACCATAGGTTTTATTGAAGGCCAACTTTCCACTGTCTTCCTGCATCTTATCCACTGTTACATTTTTTAAGAGCTTGTCTTTTATAGTTCTTGCTCTACCAGCTGCATCTAATTCCTCCAAATGATTTTTGTGGATCATTCCTATCAATGTGCAAAGAGTGGTCCAACATATTAAAAACAAATCTCCCTTGGATGCCACATTCACCTGACCATTTTTCTGTTAACCATTATAGTCAAACTTTAAAAAGTTGCCTCCATTTTTTCTGTACTATTTATTCATCTCTTGTTTCTTTCACTACTTCTTCACCTTCCAGTCATTCCTATAGTCCCTCTAATCCATCTTCCTTCACAGTTTTACCTCAGACTGCTCTGGGCAAGGGTACCGATGATCTCCATGTCACCAATTTCATCGGCCACTTCTGTTTTCATCTTAACTGATTTCTTAGCAACACCAGCAGTGCAAACTGCACTCCCTCCCTTTGAAATAGTTTACTAGGCTTCCATCGCCCAAATGCCTCATCTTCCTCCTATCCCTAGTGCTAGTCTTTCTCAGGTTCATGGTTTATAAACTCATAAACTCAGGTTTATTCTTGATTCCTCCATTCCTTCAACCCCATATCATACATTAGTATTTCTAATTGATTCTACCCTCTAGTAGTTCTCCAAATATACCATGACTACAACTGCTTCTCTCTGTCTCTATTATCAATGCCAGTTACCACCACCCTCACTTTATACCTTGACTAGTGCAACAACTCTTTTCCTGATTTCATATCTACAACTATTACCCTCTGATAATCAGTTTCCTACACAGTAGACAGTGATCTTTTTAAAAATGTAAATCAGGTTATGCTACTCTGAATGACTTCCAAGGACTTTTTTCAAGTCCTCTACATTAGCTGTCTCTCTGCATGAAAAAAACTCTTTGTAGTCACATGAATATTTCTCTCTCATTTAAAGTCTCAAATTTTATGCCACTACCACAGGGAAACTTTTAATAAAACCTAAATCACTTTCTATCACATGATCCTGATTTATTTTCTCCATGATACTTCCAACTGTTGAGAGTATTATTTATTATTTCCTACATATTACTTCTTTCATATTATTCTTCTGTATTTCTTCTATATGAAGCTACGTTATATGAACAAGTTTCCCTGTAAACAAAGAGCTCAGACAATGGGAACATTGGAACTTTAGGAGCTAGTTAGTAAATCAAAATCCTTAATAGACCTGATAATAAAATTCAATTCTATCTCCCAACTCTTTGTTTCATTATTTCTTTCTGAACATGTTGTCAGAATAGGTCTTTACTCTCTGGTAGGATCTGCTTGAACTGACACAGAATGATAAGAAAATAACAAAGATTCTTAATGTCTTTTCTCCTAAAAGACTATGGTCTACCTTTCTTTTTCTTTCTTCTTTCCTTGCTCAATCTGTTTATTCTTATCTCTAAAGAGTAAAATTTCCCTTCATTTTAGGTTGAAAAATCATAATGACTTTTAGAGGGGGTTAAAAAATGCATGCCCACATTTCCACTGAAAACAACACTACCCAAGAAATACTAGTTTACATTTCTGCTTTCTGAAAGAATTTTTGGCAGCAAATGGGCCTGAACTGAAATGCATTTCTCAGATGACAAAGCAAAAGTTAATGTATAGATTTGGCTATATCCTGTTGAAATGTTCAAATAACTGTCTCTTTTGGAATAGAGAGAATGAGTTTAGAGAATGAGTGCATTTTATTTTTCCTGATTTCCCCTCTCCTCTTCTTCAAGTTCCACTCTTGCCACAGCATTTTTATTAGGGTGACCGAAGGCACAGCTAATGGATCAAAATAGAGAAAAACACCTTTGCCTAAAGATTAGGTCAATGATGTCAGAAATTAACAGATAGGCTTTCAAATCACTAACCATCTTCCTTCCGTTATAGAAGTCACCTGAGATTATTAGTCATAAGGTGAGAAATTTATGCCTGCTTCCATTATACTCCTTGAATAACTTTTTTACATGATTGATTGTTGCATTATAATTATTTCTAGACATATCAGACATGCCTACTCAACAGTAAGTTCCTCCAAGTCAAGGAAAACTGTAACTTAGAACATCTGCAGTGCTCAGTAAATAATCTAGCAAACTTATAAGGAATGAATTTTAACCTAGAATATAATATAGTATTTTTTGCTTCTTTTTACCTTCCAGTAAAAGATTTGCATTGTGGGCTATCTGGCTTCCTGATCATCGGTATTACCAGTTCTGAAGAATGGATAATAAGATAGAATTGTTAGAAAAACCAACAGAATCATATTCATATTATCGGTTCCTGCCATATTATTTCTATCTGCATCAATATTAATTGTTGAATTTCAACTCAGTGAGAAATCTTATTAAATATTTTCCCATCTGTATATATGTTGTGACATTTTCATGATAAAAAAATGAATTTCAAAAAGGAAGTTGCATTTTAAAGAAATAGAGTATTTCTGAGCTTAACTTTGTAATGACACTATGAAATCTACAAAATATGCTATCACTACTACCAAATGTAAATGGAGCATTTTAAGTCGAAATTTCTGGGAGAAAAAAGAGAAGAGTCTATAGTTATGAACACCTTCTATTCAGGTAATTTTGATGATACAACAAGAAAAAAGGATCATTAGTGTAATCAGGATTATCTCAGTGGAGAGATCTGAATACATATTTTATATGCATTTTGTACATGATTTGAGGTCCAATGACTGTTACAGTCTCTTCTGCTAGAAAAGGAATGGGTAGATATAACAATTAATAGAATAAAGTTTGTTACTATTTCTAGATGTGTAAATATCAATTAAATGTATACATAGGAATCATGATTCCTTTTATAATAAGTCCTAATAAGTTATTTTATAAAGTGACTTTTGCATACTAAATAGGATTATGATATAATTATGATTGAAAAATTATGACAACAGATATTATATTAAAGATACATACATATACCTGCAGTGATCTCAACTAGGTAAAATCTTCATACAAAGAAGTAAAAATTTCAAAAGTTAATGCATATTTTTCAGGGAGAAGGGGATGTGAGACTGTGGGAAAATTTTGGTCTCATTATATAATGTTCTATATTTTCATGTATTAAATAAAATCATGTATATTTTATAATGAGAAAAAAGGTCATTATAAACAGAGTGGCATGCCTCCAAATTAAATATATTACAAATTATTTACCATGACAAATTATGCATGAGATATGAACATAACTAAATTCATTTAAATAAACTTTATTGAATGGATGTCATGTGCTAGCATGAGAAAAGTAGTATGTATAGTCACATGACTGTATTTTTATTCCTGTTCAGTGAGTAATATCGTCTTATGGAGCTGACAGTTCAGTGGGGGATAACATAAAAATATATATCTATTACTTTCTAACTATAATCTCCAATCAATAACTAATACTTCTAAACACCCGGAAGTGAGTTGACATATTGAAAGTCCTCACTACTATTGAATGCTATGGTTGAGTTCACAGTCATTAAAGGGCTGCAGCTAAGTGACAGTCAGAAATTCTGTATCTGCAGTTGCCAGGGTCACTTTCAGGCCTTCTACACCTGCCATCTTTCTTTGTGAAGAGTTAACTCAAGAAGGATGTTTTCATGAGAAAGTTGCCTGTATTTAACCAAAGGTACTTCAGTTATTCTTTATTCTCTTAAAAGAATCTTAGCCTCAGCTGATAGCTTGGGTATCTCAATAGTCTGGTCTTCCTTGTAGGAGTGGGGGTGTGGGTAGAGGGAGTAAACTGAAGAGAGTTTTCCAGCACAGTATGCTTAGTAGCATGTTTAACCAGTTCCTTTGTCAATTAGAGGGGGTTTTTTGTTTTGTTTTGTTTTGTTTTTACGATCTTACTTATTTATCAGAGAAAGTGCAGGAGCACAAGCAGTGGGGGCAGCAGGCAGAGGGAGAAACAGGCTCCCAGCTGAGCAAGGAGCCTGATGTGGAACTCGATCCCAGGACCCTGGGATCATGACCTGAGCCAAAGGCAGGTATCCCGGCAATTCGAGTTTTTAAATGAAGTGTATGGAAAGGAATATATTTGTTCTATCCATGGATTCATTGACCTTTGTTAATGAATAATTTTTTTTTAAAGACACACTTATTCAGCATCATGATCAGACTATTACATTTAGCAATCAACAGCATCGGTGCAAAAAAAAAAAAAATCTACATTAAAACCCTTTGTTGGAATTCTTTACACTTTCCACAGAACAGAAACTAAAATAACCTGTTATACAATTAGTCACAAATACAGTCCTCGAGTTTTTTTGCCCATACACATGAGTATTGTCTAAAATATGTCTTCTTTGTAGCAGCTAGGCCCTGCCACCACTGTGCGTGGCTGAGTTCACAAATCTGTTGTGACCTGTAGCTTCCCTGTCACTTCTCTGGCTCTCCTCCCCTGCTAAGCTTTGTTTCCTGGCAGTCATGAAAACCTCCTGCCACTGCCGTAGCTCCTGCTGCTATGGAACCACCGTAGCCACCTTGGTTTCGTGGTTTGGTGAAGTACTGGCCTCCACCACATAAGGGCCAGAGCTTCTGCCTCCAAAATTGCCTCCTTTCATGGGTCCAAAATTTGAGGACTGATTGTTGTAATTGCCAAAATCATTATAGTTTCCACCACCTCCAAAGTTGACCTCTTCACTTTTTCTTTCACTCTTACTTCACTTTTTCCTTCTTTTCCACTGGGAAAAAACATGTCATCTGATGTGTTGATGGTATCTTACTTGTGGAATGGAGATAACAGTCTTCTGATATACATGCTGTTAACTATAGCTAGTAATAAGCCAATAAGAAATAGTGAATATATTGCCTAATAACATTTTTTGCCTGAAATAATGACTTAACGCATGTGGATCTCAGATTAATTACACCTCATATTTAAATTTTGTTTTACAAAGTAACATGTATGCATAAAGTACAAGAAAGGATATGATACTTATTATCTTGCTACAGAAAAACCTGTAAGAGCATTGCTCAGTATCTTTTTTACATATACCACATATACATCTATAATCTAAACTTTTTAATGAAATTTTGATCTATACATATCATTGAATAAATTATCTTTTTTAAATTTAACATCTCACTGAATATTAATTTACAAAGGCTTTTTTGTTGACTTAGAATTCTGTTTTATACATGTGCCATCCTTTACTAAATGTCTCCTTGGGGACATTTACATCTGTGTTTTCTTTTTTTCTGAAAGTGTTAGCATGAATATCCTAGTAAATTTTTTCTGCACTTTTTTTCCAATAACCTATTAAAAGTTAGGTTACAAATGAAATTTTTAAGTCCAAATATCCTTCCAGAAAATTTAAAAGTAACATATAACTCCACTTGCCTATATGACAATATCCAGACCTTCACTACCAGATTGTGACAATACACAATCTTGAAAGTTTTAAATATCTTTACCAAACTAATACACTTGTTTGGCATACCATTTTAATTTGTATTTTTATTATAAAAGATGCTAAACATTCTTTCTTGTATTTAATGGCTATTTGTTTTTCTTCCTCTGGGAATTACTTATGTGTATTAATTCACCAAATATTTTTAAAGATTTAATCAGCCAAAGATCACCAGGCACAAATTTGAAGTCTGGCAGAATCAGATTTATTGACCTGATTCGGCAAAGGAGGGCACTCTGGAGGAACTATGGAATGACACATGAAAAGAGAGAGCAAGAGAGCATCTTTTGTAAGGTTTGGTTACTACTGAATCATTCAGAAGCATGTCTAAGGGAAGAGGACATTAATTATGCTTAGATGTTCCTTTTAAGAGAGATTAAGAGATGCGAGGATGAACTATGAATTGGGTGCTGTCATGAGGTGACAGAATTTCAGCCATTAGATGTCTCCAGTAATAGATGAGAAAAAGAGGAACTTCTGGCAGCAGCACTGGTAAGCAAGCAGAAATCATGTGAAGAGCTGGTTTGTTATGGCATTTTACTGCATGGCCTTGGGGAAATGTTTTCCATTAATTTGGAGACTACCTTTCTCTGTGTCCAGGATCCTACCCAGACTGATTAATGGCAGAGCTACCTTTTCCTTTTCTAATCTTAGCTGATATTCACTCTTGCAGTCTCAGACAGGTTTTTACACTTTCAAAATAGAGTTTACCAAAGTTTAGGCTGTGTATGTTATTGGTTAATGGTCCAGAATATTCAATTATGCATTCCTGAGTTGGAGGCTTGGCATGCCTCCTTACTGACTGTGTCATTTTAGAAAAGATATTTAATCAGTTAGGTCTCAGTATCAGTGTTTGTAAGAAGGAATCATCACACTATTTTTACTATCTATTCATAGGACTATTGAGAAAATTAAATGTAATTATTATTTTTTTTATTTTTTATTATGTTATGTTAGCCACCATATAGTATGTCATTAGTTTTTGATGTAGTGTTCCAAGATTCATTGTTTACATATAACACCCAGTGCTCCATGCAATATGTGCCCTCCTTAATGCCCAGCACCGGGCTAACCCATCCCCTCATCCCCCTCCCCTCTAAAACCCTCAGTTTGTGATCACCAAGACAGCATGGTACTAGCATAAAAACAGACACACAGACCAATGGAACAGTATAGAGAGCTCAGATATGGACCCTCAACTCTATGGTCAAATAATCTTCGACAAAGCAGGAAAAATATCCAGTGGAAAAAAGTCTCTTCAATAAATGGTGCTGGGAAAAGTGGACAGCTATATACAGAAAAATATAATTATTTTTATAAAGCATCTACCAAATATCTGACATAATGTAACTGCTCAAACAGGACTAGCAGCTAAAAGGATATGTTTAATAAGGTTTTTTTAAATGAATTGACGGATTCAATTAGTGAAAAGATCATGATTAGTATGATTATATATATGTGTCCATATGAGAATTGAAGGATATCAGTCTGTGTGGAAGTTTCTAATGAATATTCTATGAATTAGTGATTTGGTTTTTGTTTAATGATACCAGATATCTGCAACGGAAAGAGAAGCACAAGTTTTAGATTTAATCTTACAGGCAGAACTCTGCTACAAACCTAATAGGAAAGCTTAAGAGATCAGTGAGAAATAAACTCAGACATTGCAGTCCAGTAGGCCATAGTTCCTATTAAAGAAACAAGACTTTCCACAGTGTTCTCTGGAAGCAGAGTGAGGGTCTATCTCTATGACTCTGGATATAACTGTTAGGGTCCATGATCAAAGGAGCAAGACTTTTACAAAGTGAAGGTCAAGCAAAGCTTTATTTTGCGCCAGCCCCAAGAATCAAACCGACTGGTCGGGGCCACCTCTTACAGAGAGAGAGACCACTCCCAGCCTCACGGACTAACTTTTATAGAGCAAAGGCCATGTGCTTGAGCCTGACCACACACAGGTGACCAATGAGATTGCAACACACAGAGAAAGTTGCATAGTCATGCCAGGTCACACACGGTGGCCAATTGAATTACAATTCACCCTATAATAGCTATTTGAACTAGCCTATTACCTTGGTCAGAATTGGAGCCCAAAAGGCACCCAAAAGGCAGGGCCCGCCTTCTTTGGTAGTTAGGGAGATAGTATGTGCGCTTTACTGATTGGATGTCTCCACCTGGCCTGACTTGTCCTTGTATTCTGGGCTCTGTTATCAGGTACGGGTTGACCATATTTTACTGGTTTCCTGGACTTGCTTTTAAGTAAGTTCCCCTGGGCGGGGGGGCAGTGTCAGTTTAAGTTTTACTGCATAAACAACAAAATCACTGTTTAACCGAGATGGAATCACTCTGGCTAAAGAGGCCCTTACAATAACTTTTTATGCACTTAAAAGAGCACACACATAATAACAAGAAAAGAAATGTTTCAGAGAACAGATTAATAAATTGAGAGGCAGAGGTATGCCAGAAAGGAAGCATCAAGGAGGTAGGTGTTAAAATGCTAATTATCAGGTTAAAAAAGAGAAACATCTCAGAAGAGGAAGAATATCCATCTAACATGATCGGAAAGACACGAAACCAAGTCGGTGTGGACTCAGAGCAAAAGTAATGACAGGCAGATGGGTTAGGATGAGATGCAGTGACACAGTTGATGCAAAGCACAGACACAGTCAGTCTGCAGTAGGGTATGATATGCAGCCGTCTGGGATGGTGAAGAAACTGTGCACTCTGTGCTAGGAGAAAAGTTACTAAATCCAGTCAATAAAATAGCTGAAAGGCCACCTGGGGGTCCTAGAAAATATCTTTGTAGTAGTTAAGGCAAACCAGCTATTCTGGCTGCTGCTCCAACACATGCCCATGGGGAGACAGTGGCTGCAGTGACTTAAACACAGCGAATCACAGAGGACACCAAGTTAATGAATGCAACAATCAATCTCTATCGTCATGCGCCCACAGAGACACACAGCCTTGTTGCCATCTGAACAAAGCATGGAAAATGTTAGAGAAGTTGTGGATAAAGGAGGATGAGTAAGTAAAATTTAGATATATTTGTTGCCTTTTTCAATAACTGGACAGGTCATAGAAAAAAAATACCTAAAATAAAAAACTGCCATTAATGTGGGATATCTGGTCAACTTTACCCCGGACTAGCTTATTTTAAAAGTTCTATTTTTAAAATTGAATAGGTCAACCTTTCCCAACAGTGAGTCATTGGCAGAACCAGATTTAGCTGAATTCAGGCCACTGAACACCTGCTCTCATAACGTCTTTCTTACATGATTGCAGGGAAAGGGTTGTGTTCTGGTTTTTAACCTCAAATTTATCCTTTTTGTCTTACTTGACTTTTTCTTTTCAGTAAGGCTAAGAACACTTTGAATGGAAGAAAAACTACTCTATCTTGAACAAGTCAAAAGAGACAATAGAGTTCCAGAATCAGCTTCATTGTAAAAAATTTGAAACTGACTTTTTGTTTTGATGTGACAAATTGTAACAGCTTCATACTATTTTGAACATTCCTCCTTTGCCCCATCTGACCTTTCAGTCACCAACACAAGCATTATTTGCCTTGGGAAGCCATGGAACAACCGTTCAAACATTAGTTACAGATTTCTGCAAGTTTCAATCATGCTATTTTCAATTATTTGCAAAACATGCTAGGGGACTATTCCTTGGAGGTGTTATATATACAAATACATATAATGTGTATAAAATTATTCTCCAAGAAATATATATGTATATATGCATTTATACATGAATATATATGTGTGTGTGTATATATATATATATACATACACTTTTATATGTATTTTTATATGTATTACATACACACACACACAAAAGGTTTAGAATACATTTGGAAGACATAAAATTCACTAATTTAATATATAAATTTCATTGGCAGAATTCAATGTCAAGCCAATTAAAATACACTAAATACACAAAAATGTCTTAAACTAGGAAAAAAAAAGTAACTTTATTTCAGTAATTATGTTTTTATATTATATATATAAATCATGTAATAGATTTGATTTAACATTTCAAAAATCATTCCATGAATTGTTTGACCTTGCTGTGACCTACACAAAGTCATAATTTTAAAAATCATTGTATTTATAGGGGCATCTGGGTGGCTCAGTCCATTAAGTGTCTTACTTGGGCTCAGGTCATGATCCTAGAATCCTGGTATCGAGCCCCAGGATCTCGCCCCACATCAGGCTCCCTGCTCAGCAGGGAGTCTGTTTCTCCCTCTGCCCTTCCCTCCCCACTCTGCTTGTGAGCTCTACCTCTCTCTCTCAAATAATTAAATAAGATCTTTAAAAAATTAAAAAAATAAAATGATTGTATTTATAAAGTAAAATCACAAATATTCATTTAAGTGTGAGACATCTGCTTTAATTTGGAAAGCTTTGTAATTTAATAAGCAAAATATGATATTCAAATCATACTGACCATTTCAGATCACAAAAAATAATTTGAAATTTTTTTCTTAAATTTGGGATAAAATGAAGGATTTCTATCCCATGAGCCAAAGTAGGTGGAACCAAAACAAAAATAAAATATAATAAATGAAAAGTGAGAACATACATTTAATTTATTGATTCTGCTATAATAAATCAAGCTCATCATTGGCTTTTATTCAATATTGAATATATTCAATATTAACATTTTTCCTTACTTCTGTTGTAATTTATACAGTAACAGGGATTGCCTGTGGATACTTAGCAGTCATACAGTGATTTATTACCATTTTATGCTGTCTTTATTCAATAAAATTAAGAAAAACATACTAGAACAGAGAAAAATACTGAGAAGGCAATTGATAACAAAATCATAAACAACTTTCATATAAAAAGTGAATGCAGAATTATTTAAAAATAAAATATAATTTTAAGCAGGAGAGAGATATAAAATGTACTCCTTAGATTTTTGTTAATCATTGTTATATATAAACTAAACAATTTGTCTTTCATGCTCTGAAACATATTTTTACAGTTTCAACATTTGTATATATAGCCTATCTTTTTTTTTTTTTTTTTTGGCCTATATCCTACCTTGAGTCTAAAAGTAATCATTCACATTTGGAGAACATTGAGAATAAATGTCGATAATCAGGAGTTAATCTATAACATGAAGAAACTAAGAGACTAATAATTAACTTGCTCAATATATTCTCCTAGCAAGTGTCAGAAATGAAATTTGAGCTCAAGCTTCTCTGACTCTAAAGTTTTTTCCCCTCCATCAATAGATTCTAACATTTCTAATATATGGATCTGTATAATCATTAAAAATTGCAAATGCTAATATATTTTAGAGATTAAGAAGTTATCACAGGTATCAGGTTCCCTGGATTTGGATCTTAACCTTCCAGTCAAGTTATATGGCTTTAAGTAAATGATTTACACTCTCCATGATTCAGTTTTCTACATAAAAAAAAAAGAGGATAATAATATTCTTATGAATAGGGACTAAATAATTCATGCTAAAATGATTGGTAGTCCCAGTCTTATCATTGCAAACCACTACATGACACCTGCTATATATATTTTTTTTGAGGTGTAATTGACATACAGCATTATATTACTTTTGGGTGTACACATAATGATTTGATATTTGTATACACTGAAAATAGATCACCACAATTAGTTATCATCTCTCACCATACATAGTTACAAAAAATTATTTTTTTTCTTACAATGATAATTTCTGGTTAATTATTCTCTTGGCAACTTTCTAGCATATACTACATTGTTTGCTATAGTCACTGTGCTGTATATACATGATTTATCATTGCAAGTCTGTATCTCTTGACTCCCAAAGCCCAACCCCAAATCCTCCTCCCCTTTAGTAATTATTTGTTTTCTGTATCTATGAATTTTGTTTTGTTTCCTCATTGGTTTTCTTAGATTCCACATATAAGTAAAATCATATGGCATTTGCTTTTTTCTATCTGACTTACTTCACGTAGCCTAATTCCCTCAAAATCCATTCATGTCATAAATGGCAAGATTTCATTTTTTTATGGTTGACATAAAGGGCCTTTATGAATTATGGCCTTTATTATTTTAAGGTATATTCCCTTTAAACCCACTTTGTTGAAAGTTTTTTTATCAAAAATGAATTTTGAAATTTGTCAGATGCTTTTTCTGCATCTATTGAGATGACCATATGATTCTTATCCTTCATTTTGTTAATGTGGTGTGTCACATTGATGTGTTGCTTCTGAATCATCCTTGAATTCCAGGAATAAATACTACTTGATTTGGATGTATGATCATTTTAATGTATTATTGAATTTGGTTTACTAATATTTTGTTGAGAACTTTTGCACTTATTGTTAACCAGGGATATTGGTCTGTAATTTTATTTCTTTGTGGTGTCCTTGTCTGCTTTTACTATCAGAGTAATGCTGACCTCATAAAATAAGTTTGAAAGCCTTCCCTCAAATTTGGGGAAGAGTTTGAAAAGGATAAGTAATACATTTTTTAATGTTTAATAGAATTCACCAGTGAAGCTATATGATCCTGGAATTTTTTTTTTTTTAGAGATTTTTGATTACCGATTCAAATTCTTTACTGGCAATCAGTATATTCAGATTTTCTATTTCTTCATGATTCAGTCTTGGAAGATTGAATGTTTCTAGGACGTAGTCCAATTCTTCTACATTGTCCGATTTGTTGTTCAACTTGCATATAATTGTTAATAGTAGTCTCTTATGAGTCTTTGTATTTCTCTGGTGTCAATGGTCACTTCTTCTGTTTCATTGCTGATTTTATTTATTTGAGCCTTCTTTTTTCTTTCTTGCTGAATATAGATAGAGGCTTATCAATTTTATTTTTTCAAAGAACCAGTTCTTAGTTTCATTTATCTTTTCTAGTCTCTATTTTATTCATTTCCACTCTGATCTTTTCTTAAAAACTTATTTGTTTATTTAAGAGAGAGAGAAAGAGAGAGGGAGCAGGAGGAGGGATAGAGGGAAACAAGCAGACTCCATCCGCACTGAGCAGAGAGCCCTACTCGGGGCTAGATCTCACAACCATGAGATCATGACCTGAGTGGAAATCAAGAGTCAGACGTTTAACCTACTGAGACACCTAGCTGCCCCTCCACTCTGATCTTTTTTATTTCCTTCATTTTTCCTTCTTTCTGCTAATATTAGGCTCAGTTTGTTCTTTTTCTTTTCCTTAAGGCAGAAGAAGGAGGTTATTTATTTGATCTTTCTTGAACTTTGATACTTGAGCTATCAACTTCCATTTTAGAACTACTTTTGTTGCAAACCACAAGTTCTGGTATATTGTGTTTGCATCTTTGTCTCAAGAAATTTTTTTTTCTCCTTTAATACATTGGCTGTTCAGGAAGTATTGCTTAATTTCCATGTACTTATAAATTTTCCAGTTTCCCTCTTGTTATTAATTTTTAGTTTAATGTCATTGTTGTCAGAGAAAATACTTGGTATGATTTCAGTCTTCTTGAGTTTACTAAGACTTGTTTTGTGGGGCGCCTGTATAGCTCTGCCCCTTCCCCCACTTGTGCACTCTCTCTATCTCTCTCTCCAATAAATAAACATTTTTTTTAAAAAGTCTTTTTAAACAAAAGACTTGTTCTGTGGCCTAACATATGGTCTACTCTAGAAAATGTTCCATGTGCTCCTTTTTTTTCAAAGATTTTATTTATTTATTTGACAGAGAGAGAGGTCACAATTAGGCAGAGAGGCAGGCAGAAAGAGAGGGGGAAGCAGGCTCCCCACTGAGCAGAGAGCCCATTGCCTATGCCAGGCTGGATCCCAAGACTCTGAGATCATGACCTGAGGTGATGGCAGAGGCTTAACCCACTAAGCCACCCAGGCACCCCTGTTCCATGTGCTCTTGAGGAGAATGTGTATTTTGCTGTTGTGGGTAGAATATTCTGTATATGTCTGTTAGGTTCATTTGCTACAGATTCACTGTTTCCTTATTGATTCTGGATGATCTGTCTGGATGATCTATGCAATGTTAGAGCGAGGTATTAAAGAATGGAATACGCATTGTATTACTGTTTATTTCCCCTTACAGCTCTATTAGTTTTTGCTTTATTATTTAGGTACTCCAATTTGGGTGCGTAAATATTTATGACTGTTACAACTTCTTGCTGGATTGACTCCTTTATCAGTATATAATGGCCTTCTTTATCTCTTTTTACAGCTTTTACTTTAAAGCCTCTTTTGTCTAATATAAATATAGTCATCCTTTCTCTCTTCTCCCCCCCACCCATCACCCTTCTTCTTCTTTCCCTTCCACTCCCTCCCCTTCTTCTTCCGATTGCCTCCCTCCTCCCCCTGCCCCCCTCCCCCTCATCCTCCTTCTTCTTCTTCCTCACCATTTGCTTTAAATGTCTTTTTCCATTCTTTTACTCTCAGTCTATACGTATCTTTAAGACTAAAGTGAATTTCCTAATTAAGTATATCTTATTTTTTAATCCATTTAGCCATTCTCTGTCTTTTGATTGGAGAATTTAATCTCTTTACATTTAAAGTAATTATTGCTAGATAAGGGCTTACTCTTGTCCTTTTGTTGATTTATTTCTGGCTGTTTTGTTGATCTATTGTTCCTTGTTTTGTATCCTGTTGCCTTTTTGTGCGTGTGTTGTTAAGTCTTTTATCATCCGTATGCTTTGACTTCTTCATTATATTCTTTTGTGTAATTATTACAGGATTTTTCCTTGTGGTTACTAAGGGGCTTACATAAAATAACTTAAGCTTACAATACTCTATTTTAGACTGATAACTTCAACAGAATTTGTAAACTTTATACTTCTACTTTTCCTGCCCTTCACATTTTAGGTTACTGCAATTATAATTTACATGTTTTTATGTTGTATAATAATAGTTAGTGTTATGATTTTTTTATATTCTTTTTAAAATATTTTAGAGCTTGTAAGTAAATTATAGCCACTATTACTTATTACAAACTCTAACCATCACTATATATTTATCACTATCAATGAGATTTATGTGACCATTTTGTGTTTTTATGATGTTAATTACTGTTGTTCTGCTTTCACTCAAATAACTCCTTATTAGAGTCACTTAATAACTCCTTAGAATTTCTAGTAAGGCAGGTCTGGTAATAACCAACTCCCTCAGCTTCTGTTTGTTCAGAAAAGTCTTTACTCTTTATTTCTGAAGGACAGCTTTGCCAAGTATAAAATTCTTGGCTGACAATTATTTTCTTTCAATAATTTGAACATGCAATCTCATTCTCCTGGCCTGAAAATTTTCTGCTGAGAAATCCAATTATAGTTATGGGGGTTCCCTTGTATGTAAGTTCTCTCTTTTCTCTGTTTTTAAAATTCTTTCACCTTTGACTTTTGACAATTTAATCATAATTTATCCTGAGGTAGCTGTATTTGAGGTCCTTTGAGCTTCAAAGATCTGGATGTCCATTTCTTTCCCCAGGTTTAGGAAGTTTTAATACATTAATCCTTTAAATATGCTTTTTGCTCCTTTCTCTTTTTCTTCTCTTTCTGAAATTCCCATAATGCAAATACTGTTCCTTTTCATTGTACCCTATAATTCCTATAGGCATTCTTCACTCTTTTTCATTTTGCTCCACTGACTGGGTAATTCCAGTGTCCTATCTTCCAGGTTGCTGAGTCTTTCTTCTGCATGGTTGAGTCTACTTTGAAATTCTTCCCTGAATTCTTCATTTCAATTATTGTATTTTTCAACTCTAGGCCTTGTTGGTTTGTTTGATGGTTATTATTAATTTGTCAGATTTCTTTCATTCATGCATTGTTTTCTTAATTTCATTTAGTTGTGCTTTTTTGTAGTTCACTAAAGTTCCTCAAGAAGATTATTCTGAATTTCTTATCTAAGAATTTATAAATCTTTTTTTCTTTAGAATCAGTGTTTGGAGCTTCATTAGTCTCTTTGATGGTATCACATTTACCTGATTTTCCATGAATCTTGATTCCTTACATTGGTATCTGCACATTTGAGTTACTGGGCTCCTCTTCCAAATTTTACAGGTTTGCTTTGGCAGAGACAGTTTTTCACCAGTTGGCTTAGTTTGGGTTTCTAGGTGAGTCTGCTATTAAATGCATTATGCAGCTTCCTATGTGTTCTGGTTAGATTCATTGGTTGGACAAGTTGAAGGCTATATGCATTGATAAATAGGGTTATGGATTCAATTCCCTTCCTAAGTACAGCAGGGAACTCTGCAAGGCTCAAACTCTGGGAATTTGACTGATAGAAAAGTGAGCTAAGTAAGGTAAGTCTAAAGTCAGCTAAGCTCCCTCTTTGTTGTCTAAACTCAAGCTGACCTGTACTCCAGGTTCCCACACTGAACGACCCAGTGACTTTGCTCTGCAAATGATCAGTTCTACCTGCCCACCTCTTAGCTCAAGCACCCGTGGGCCACTTCCAGGAGTTGTTGCCAACTCTTCTGCTCAGAGAAGGCTAAAAGATACTATCCAAGAGGCTGAGGCTATGTTGTGGCTCTCTTACCTGTACAGAAAGGGGCAGGGTCACTCCAGCCCCAACTTACCAAATAAGCTCTCTGGTTGGGAGTGGCCAGGAGCCACCCAAAGCCATAGCTATGAATTAATCCTCTGCCTGTGCATAGCAAGACAATGCTCTATGCTTACTACAGGCTTTGTTCTGCAGGTGATCAGCTCTGTCCACCCACCTCTAAGCTAGACTATGTCTGAGCTGCACAGCTTCCAGGAGTTGTCACCAGCCCTTCTGGTCAGATGGGACTGGAAGATGCTCTCCATGGCAGATGGAGTTGTGAACAAACTTGGTTCTAATACCAGAAAAACTTCTTGAGTACCTGAATCAGACACATCTGCACCCTGCCAAGTTCCCTGGTCAGAATGAGCCTTGGACTTGTTCCTGCAGATAAGCAAAAAACTATTGGTTGGGATTACCACCTGGGCACAGCAGGTATGAACACAGCCTGCCAAGATCTGTGTTCTGGTTGTTGCAAGCTCCTCCCCACTTTTCTATCAGTCAAATTCCCAGAGTTTGAGCCTTGCAGAGTTCCCTGAAATCCCCATAGTGCAAGATCAGAATAATGGTTCCCACAAAGTTATCCACAATGCTGGGGTGGAAGGTGAGCTGGTTGTCTCCCTGGGTTCTTTTCCCACTGGAGGAACTGAAAGCTCAGATGAAACCTCGCCACATGGTGATGCACTAGCCTAGAAGAGGGGCAAGGCAGTCTATATGTAGCCTACTCTTTTACCCTTCTAATCCAGTCTGTCTTGGTCTTTGTGGTGCACGAAGGTGCTTCAGCCTCGCTCCCATTTTCTTGGATTCTCTGTGGTATCTTGTTCTTGAATAGCTGTTTCCTTCTTGGAAAGGGGGACAAAATCAGGACCAAACTATTTCACCATTTTGATCCACAGGCCTACTATTAAGTTTCAAGTAATTGCTCAATTCTTGCATAACATGAGCTATTAACAGCTTATCATGTAGTGTGCCAGTATTGAATTTCCATCTGAGGGGTTATTTAGTAATGGCTTTGAAATAAAAAATGAAATCTGTAAACCCTGAGCAATATCACTGCTTTACATGCTCTGCAGTCTGTAATAGGCTATGAGATAAAAGATAGTAATATATTCTGGAAGAACAGGCCCATTGACAATGAATAAAGGGCATGATTTTATTCTTGCTTCACAAAGAATGATGTCTGTATCTTTCTTAAAAGAATTATAATCTTCAGAAGCTGCCAGAGTTATATTCTTTTGCAGCTGGCATATAGCTCTTGTTCTATGCAATATTTTAAGAAGGAACGCCAGAAGTATTTTAGAATACCTGGAAAGGTGCATAGGGACATATATATTTTGAAATGTTAAAAGTACCAAGAATTATAAGGTAATATTATTATCATCTCCATATCTAATGAAGAACAAGGAAGAAGGGAAATATTTCCTTAGTAACATTTGTAAAATATAGTATATATAATTAAAAAAAATTTTTTCCACTAGCAAAACAAATATTCACAATACAAATGTTTAACCATGTATGTATGTATATTTCTTAGTTACTCAAATACTTAATACTGAGACAATTTCTTTACAAATATTGATGATTTTTATTGTTCTAAATGCTTGAAAATAAATAGACTAATAATTCCCAAACGAACTGACTCTCTCTGATTTCACTATGATCAGCCAAGCACTCAAGGGCAGTACAGATAGAATTTTTTACATTTCTAAAAGCCAGATCTATCAGAACCTAAACCAAAGTCAAGAACATTCTAGTTCTATGGCTGTTTTTATCCCACAGCAGCTTTTGTAAGAGGGGATATGAAGATGGCACTTTATTTACTTTTGTTTAAAAATCATAATGTAATTTTAAATTACTATAGTGATACTCCAGTAACTTGTAAGTTTAAAAGTGTCATGAGTTTCCTTTTTACACTGATCATTTAAAATTCCTCTCTTAGAAAGAAAAAAAAATCATTGAACACATTTTAAAAATTTACAAGTTTTGAAATATTGAGCAAAAGAAAAAAAAAGTGAAGTATTTTCTATGCCCTTTACCAGCACAGAAATTATTCTGAATGTGATATTCCCCTTTGATTTGCAGAAACCATTCAGAATTCTAAATATTGAATTTCACTACATCTTAGTGATGTCTTTCAGTTTATGCTATTATAGGGAAAACTGTCTTTGATAGTTTGAGGAAGCTTGACAAATACTGGCTGTCAATGTTTTCATTTGGATCTGAAGAAGAAACATATATTTAGAGGAAAAATAACTATTTTGCTAATTTGAAGACAGATCATTGGGTTTATTAGAACACAGTCCTAGTGTATGAGAACAAAACCTCATTAAAAAAATCAGGAAATGTGACGCCTGGGTGGCTCAGTTGGTTAAGCGGCTGCCTTTGGCTCAGGTCATGATCCCAGCGTCCTGGGATCAAGTCCCACATCGGGCTCTTTGCTTGGCAGGGAGCCTGCTTCTCCCTCTGCCTCTGGCTGCCTGTGCTTGCTCTCTCTCTCCCTCTCTCTCTGACAAATAAATAAATAACTTTTTTTAAAAAATCAGGAAAGGCATCCCTGAAGCAACTGTTTTAAAACAAAAGAAAGGTCTCTTTTATTAAGGTGTCACACAGACTACAAAATAAGAAAACTAATTGACTGAGAAGCAATAATCTGAATTTTAAAAGGAAAATTAAGTACAGGATCATGGTTTGCCAATCTATTACAGAAAAAAATGTTATTTTAACAAAGTAATGGAAACAATGACCTTGTTTCCATGCAAAACCTAGAATGAGTTACTTTATAAATTCAGTCAGCTCCATTAACAGCAACAACTACAGAAATTTGAAAATATATTCAAATATTCAAGAAGCTGGCTGATCTATCTTGTACAAAAACAGTTGTTTGGTTTGGAAATATTACATGTATTATAGATGCAAGTCCAGAACAAAAGCAGTTTTAAAGAAAATTGGAAATGAAGATCTATTTGTTCTCTTGCAGTTTTAGCCTATAGCTGGGATATCCTAAAGTTCCTGAAATATAAGATTTATTTCAAGGCATTGTTTATATGGAAGTTAAATAAATATCAATTTCCTTATCTTTTTTCTTTTTCATTATCCACATAAAAGGTATCATCACAGCCAGCAAAATCACTGTGAAGACTCATTGTGGGTATAAAGGATCAACTGAAAAAAAATTATATATCACTTGTCACAGGATATATTCTATGTGTTCATAATAGAACATTTCACTTTTATTCAGAAAGGAGGGTTTTTTTTTAATTTTATAATGAGACAGTTGTAAGAAATGACAATTGGCACAGACCTAATTCTGGATGCTAATCTCAGTCCAATACCAACTATTTTCATTATATGGGAGGGAGTCAGTTTGCCTCTCTAGGTTTTTATTTCTTTACTTGCAAAAACAAATTTAGCGGGGCATTTTATCTAAGAAAAAGTCAACTTTAAAATTTTGTATTTGTTTGTTTATGGAACTAGTGGCTAATAACCCCTCTGAACATCACTATAGAAGTTGAAATCACTTTGTGTTTGGTTGCTTAACGAATGAAAGAAGCTGTTGATTCTTTATTTTGTTTTATTTTATCCCACCTTACACAGAAGCACATGACCAAAGAAGAAGGAAAGATGAGTTTTCATGTGCCCTTTACCCTCACCAGCATTCCCTATTCAACCCTGCCAGGTGTGAGTGACTGATGCGAGGCACTAGAAAAAAGAGAAGTAAAGATAAAAATAAGAAGTGTTTGTAAAATGCTGAGAGAATCAGCTATAAGATGTACCACTGGAGGGTCCCCCTTTGGTGTGGCTTCCTATCACCAACATGGCACTGTTAGTTCCACATTCACAAACATACTCATACCTTCCACCACAGGCCCCAGTACAACAGGCATGTGCAGGCACAATACACAGCCACGCTCTATAGAAGAGCATTCCCTGGCAAACACCTGAAAAAATATGACCCTGATGGAGAATGAAAAAGAACATGAGTGGCCTGTGATGTGTTTATATGGGAATGCTCCAAGTACCTGAGCAAATGTTGAGGAGAAGAGTGGGTAGGATAAGGTCTTGCATCAGGATGTAGGGGTACAATGACCAGTATTTTGTTGTCATTGTAATGAGACCTCATTTGTACTGAGACTAGTGAAATAAAACACAGATTATAAAATTATTCTTACCTGGCAATACAGAAAGTTTGTGGCTTACCAAAACACTGCCCTTAAAGGTATCAGAGCAGAAGAATTCCAGCATTAGTGAGTGGCATAGAATGTAGGGCAATTTCCTGCTCCTCGGAGTTTAGTATCTAGTGATTTATAGAGAGACATAATATGGAGACCTGAGCTATGGCTTTGAGTTTGAGGAACTGTCCCTTCCTCCTGTGTGCCTCCTCCTGCACTGCCCCCAAAGTCTTAGCTTCTTTCTCTGTGAAATGTGGGGCCAAGCACAATTAAATGAAGATCCTTTTATCACTATTATTGTAATACTCTGTTGAATGGACAAGACCTAGTAGATCAGAACCTAATTAAAACAGATAGAAAATAATGATCCAACAATGCAAAGTCATATATAATGAAATGGTAAATTGTGTCCTGAAGACTAAGAGTATTTGTAAAGTTCATCAGATTACCATGTTGAAATCTCTTTGAGGGCAGGGACTATGTCAAAATCATCTTTCAAACACTGGTAACTAACACTGGTTCCTGACACACAGAATCTACTTAAATAAATCATATTTGTATCTGCATAATAAATTTACATAATAAATCATATTAAAAACACAAGTAGATAATTAAGATTAGTGTGTTTCCATAATTACTTATATTTTAGCAAAGTAGCTTTAGAAAAATCTAGATCCAATAAAAGCAAGCTAACATTTAGTAAGTACTTCCCATGTTCTAGGAATTGTGTAAGTATTTTTATGTAAGTTGAAGCTTCACAGCTTCCTTAAAAGTTGGGTACTAGTTATTATCTGTATTAGTCAGGGTTCTCCAGAAAAACAGAACCAACAGAAGATATACATATATGAGAAGATATATTGTAGAAATTTGGCTCACATGCTTATAGAGACCTAGAGGTCCCCACAATCTATTGTCTGCAAGCTGGAAAACCAGGAAAGCTCATAGTGTAATTCAGTCTGAGTTGGAGGCCTGAGAACCAGGGGAGTTGGTTGATGGTATTGCTCCCAGTCCAAGGCCACAGGCCTGATAAAAAGGGGGGTTGGGGACAAGGGACAGGGACTGGCTAAATCCTGAAGTTTGAAGGCCAGAAAACCAAGAGTTCTACTAAATAGGCACAGGGTGATGGTTAATTTTCCATGTCGACTGACTGGGCTAAGGGATGCCCAGAGAGCTGAGACATCCATTTTCTCCTGCCCCCGGGTAGCTCAAGAAGAGAGAGAAAGAATTTGGGTTCCATTTAAGGGATTGAATGATTGATGCCTGCCCACTTTGGTAAGGGTGGGTCTCTTTACTCAGCCTACTAATTCAAATACTAATCTCTTCCAGAAGCATTCTCACAGACACACTGGGAAACAATGTTTTACCAGCTCTCTGGGCATCCCTTAGCCCAGTCAAGCTGACATATACAATTGACCTTCACCATACTCCTATTTAGTAGATGACACAGCTGAGGCTAAGAAAGGATTTCAAACCCCATCCGATTCTGAAAACAATGATCTTTCTATGTGATTTGTGTTCTCATTCCTGGTGATAGATTCATTTGGTTTACACATACCCCTTAATATTGAATTGAACTTACCTACTTTGCATAAATTCCCCAACCGTTCTCTATTTGTAAGCATTTTCCCTTAATGTAATTCTTATAGAAAGTCTATCACTACATGGTGTAATTTACCACATTACAGGAAAACACTTATTTCACACATAGTCCTATCTTTTGAACCGGAACTTGACAAGAAAGTACAATTAAATAAGAAAACTAAATGCTGCTCAGTTGCTTTCCTATTTCAGCATTTACATTGTTCTTATAACTAAAAAAGGAGATTGTTTTCAGTGTCACATCAATTAAATCCAATTTCTGCTGACTGAATGAATCACCTGCCCACTGAGAGTATGGTATCTCTTTAGCTGCAGTTGTAGAAGTATTTGGTTATAAGGAAAAGAACGGTGAAGACATTTGTTTGCCCTAATCAGCCAATGAGAAAAAAAAAATCAAGATGTTTGCAGTATAATGATTCTTTTAAAAGAGAGACTTTAGCTCTTAAAATAGGTTATATACTATAAAGAATAGTATCCAAAAGCCATCTCCATTCCTACAGATGTGAAATTCCTTTAGAAATGGTCTTTAAAGGCCAAGCTTTCATAGATTGGTGAACATAAAAGTATAAATCTTCCTAGAATTATTTCATAAAGGCTTAGCCTACAGATGTTGATCCTACTTTGTCTTCATTTGTCCTCCTTATTCTGAATTTTTCTTCTTATATCCAGCACTGTCAGATGACTTCTCTATTGAGCATGGGTAAGGGAGAGAGTTGGGAAAAGTTGGTTTTCTAAAGTCCTATCATGAATGTGTGTGTCTGAGGTAGATTAGTTTATCAAGTATAAGGCATACCTATATCTTCAATAAGAAGAGTTGCCTAGTATTTGCCAGTGATCACTTTAGCATAAATACAAATTTTGCTCATATGTTAATAATCTATAATTTAACGTGTTTGAGTACATCTTTTGGAATTACAGCTTAAAACCTAGACTGGTTTTTACCATGATTTCTTTGGACCACAAATTCTCCAGTTTAATGTAGAGTCAAATATCCTAAAGAACTCTTTGTTAAGGTGGTTAACCAAAAGTAAAACTGCTTAAAATACACAAGCCAATAATAATCCTATACTGATCTCTAGTTAATCTGGTCTCTTTCAATTTTTACCAAATGAAATTACTTGATTGACTTAAGTTAAAAAAAAAAAAAGATGATTAAAGTATGTAATAACACCCTGACCACATTCTCATATAACAAACCTCCTTTTACATAGCTCGGGATTCACCTTAAACTGCTAGACAGTGTAGAGAGAAGTGTAAATCGTTCTGAAATGTATATCCCATGCATAAAATACCTTTAAAATAGTTATATTCCTTAAAATAGTCCCAGAGAATTTCTATTTTTAAAATATGTGGGCTGGGGCCCCTGTGTGGCTCAGTTGGTTAAGCTTCTGACCCTTGGTTTTGACTCAGGTCTGATCTCAGTGTCTTGGAAAGGAATCAATCCCAGTGGCAGGCTCCATGCTCAGTGCAGAGTGTTCTTGGGTTTCTCTCTCCCTCTCTGTCCCTCCCCTTCTCCCTCAAATAAATAAATAAAATCTTTTAAAAAATAAAATAAAATATGTGGTCTAAGGAAATAATCAAAGATTAAGTCAACCATTTAACCATGTGCACATTTATATCTTCAGTGGAGATCATACCTCAGGATACTTAGTTTCATAAATCCACCTACCTTTGCATCATCAGTTTCTCTTAGAACACCTACATGTTTCTTAAATTCATTATGTTCAAAACTTGGTTTTTTATATTTCCCTTACAAATTCCTCCTTCTTTAACATTTTTACTATTTGAGTCTTCATTTTGTCACTTCCTCAAGATAGTAAACTGGAAACTTTTCTTTTACTTTTCTCATCCTCTTTCCCCACATCTGCCCCAAAACATAGGTTGTCTCTGTTTCTTTCCATATTCACTTCTACTACCCTAGTGTAAGCCACCATCATTTCTGATCTGTATTACTAAAACAGCCTCCCTACTGGTCACTTGCTTTTAAAACAGTCTTCCTCAAAGGTATTTTTGATTACCTGCCAGAGTAATCTTTCTCAGTTTGAAGAGTACTTTCCTACTTAAGACCATTTACATTTAACAGAATATACAAAATCCTAAAGGAAAGAAAGAAAGAAGGCAAGGAAAGGAAAGAAAAAGAAAGGAAAGGAGAGGAGAGGATAAGAGAGGAGGGGAGGAAGAAAGAAAAGAAAAAAAAAAAAAAAGGAAAGAAAGAAAGAGAAAAAAAGAAAAAGAAAAGGAAAGAAGACCCTAAACTCCTTCAGGAACTGATACCTGCTGGCTTTTCCAGCTCATCTGACTCCGGTCCCCACTACCACCGCTTACTGCATTTCAGCCACATGGTACTTTGTACTGCTGTTTCCTCTCCCTGGAATTCCTTTCCCTGTCTTTTCCTATTAATGATTTCTTTTCCTTTTAAATATATTCATGTATATACATTTATTTCTTGAAATTACTAATATTTAAATTTTATATAAAAATATAAATCCTTTAAAAGTGGTGTTTTGTTATTTTATATCCACTAATTCAGCTTTATTAAAGTATAATTGAGATACAATATACCACATATTTAAAGTGAACACCATGATGAGCTTTGACATATATATTCATTCATGAAACCATCATCAGCTCAACTTTACCTTTATACCTATTGAACTACTAGTACCCATATCCTCTTCCCTCCATCCCCTGGTAATTCCATTGTCTACTTTTATGTTTGACTATCTAAAATGCCTCATATAAGAAAAATCGTGCAGTATTTGTCCTACTGTGACTGATTTATTTCACTTAGTTTACGTCTTCCAGGTCCTCAATGTCTTACATATCCCTCCATGTTTTCACAAATGGTAGAACTTTCTTCTTTAAGGATGAATAATATTCTATTGTATGTATATACTGTATATACTACAGTTGTTTTATCCCTTATCTGATAATGGATATTTGTATTGTTTCCATATCCTGGCTACTGTAATGCCAAAATAATAATAGTAGTAATAATAACAATTAATAATAATGCTACAATAAACATGGTAGTGCAGCTATCTCTTCAAGGTCCTGATTTCATTTCTATTAGATAAATACTCAGAACTGAGATTACTGGATCATATAGTGGTTTTATTTTTCTTTTCTTGAGGAATCTCCATATTGTTTTCCTGAACAGCTGCACAAATTTACACTTCCACAAACAGTGTGCATAGTTTCCAATTTTGCCACACCTTTCTACCTCTCCAACACTTGTTATTTTTTTTTGTAATAGCCATCTTATTTTCCAGATGATTAACAAATTGAGCACCTTTTCATGAACCTGTTGGCCATCTGCATGTCTTCTTTGAAGAAGTGTCCATTCAGATGCTTTGCCCCCCCCCCTTTTTTAAAGAAATTTTGAATTCTGGATTTTTGTCACTTAAAAAAAATTTGAACACCAAAAAACCAATTTTGAGCACTTAGTTTTTTTAGAACAGTTTTAAGCTTACAACAGAATTGAGAGGAAGATATAAAGATTTCCTATAGACCCTTGACCACAGACATGCATAGCTTCCCTCATTATCAACATCGCTTACCAGAATAGTGTATTTTTTTATAAAAATGAACCTACAATGACATACCATAATCATCCAAAGTCCATGTTTATCTTAAGATTCATTCTTGGTGTTATACATTCAATGGGTTTGGACAAATGTGTAATGACACCTATTCATTATTATATTATCGTACTGAGTATTTTCACTGCCCTAAATATTCTCTGTGCTCTGCCTATGCATCCCTCACTCCCAACCCTGACAACCACTGATCTTCTTATTGCCTCTATAATTTTACCTTTTTCAGAACACTATATAGTTGGAATTATACAGTATGCAGGCTTTCAAATTGGTTACTTTCACTTAGCAATATTAATTTAAGGTTCTTCCATGTCTTATCATGGCTAAGAGCTCATTTCCTTTTAGTGCCTGAATAATATTCCACTGTTTGGATATACCACAGTTTGTTTACTCAATCCTAATAAGGACATCTTGGTTACTTCCAAGTTTTGGCAATTATGAATAAAGCTGCTATAAACACACATTTGCTGACTTTCGTATAGACAGTTTTTAACTTTTTTGGAAAAATACCCAGAGCACAATTGGTAGATCATATGGTAAGAGTATGTTTCATTTTGTAAGGAACAGTCAAACTCTCTTCCAAAGTGGCTGTACCATTTTGTGTTCCCACCAGCAATGAATGAGAGGCTGTGTGCTCTAAATCCTTGTCAGCATTTAGTGTGGTCAGTATTCTGGATTTTGGCCACTGTAATAGATGTGTAGTAGTATATCATTGTTAATTAATTATTTTGCTCCCTCTTTTTTCTGTTTTTTGTTTGTTCGGTTTTTGTTTGTTTGTTCATTTCTTTTGAGTTGTAAGAGTTCCTTACACATTCTGGAAATTAACCCCTTATCAAATATATGGTTAGCAAATTTTTTCACAATATCAACAGAATGAAGAACAAAAATCACATTATTATCTCAATAGGTACAGAAAAAGCACTTGAAGAGCTTCAATATCCTTTCATTAAAAAAAAAAGGTGTAGAAAGAATTTACCTCAACACAATAAAACCATATATGAAAAGTCCACTGATAACATCATGTTGGTGAAAAGGTGAAAGCTTTTCCTCTAAGATCTGGAATAAGGCACAGATCCCTACTTCACCACTTCTATTCAATATAGTACTAGAAGTCCTGGCCAGAGCAATTAGGCAAGAGTAATAAATGAAATGCAACAAATAAAAAGGAAGAAGTAAAATTATTTTGTAGAGGACATAATCTTATAGACTCAACAAAATAACTTAGAACTAATAAACAAATTCAGTAAAGTTCCAGGATACAAAATCAATAAATGAAAATTAGCTGCATTTCTATACTCCAACAATCAACTACCCAAAAAGGAAATTAAGAAAACAGTCTCATTTACAATAGCACCAGAAATAATAAGATACTTAAAACTAACCAGAACAATAAAAGACTGGAATACTGAAAACTATAAAACACTGGTGTAAGATATTAAAGCAGATACACCTAAATGGAAAGTCATTCTGTGTTCATGGATTAGAAGAATTAATATTATTAAGACATCCAAAACAATGTACAAATTCAATATAATCTATAATCCCTATCAAAATCCTGAAGACATTATTATTTATAAGTCTTTATACGGATATCTCCATTCATTTCTCTTGGGGAAATGCAATGGAATGTCTGGATCTTACAGTACATACATGTTTAATATTTAAGAAACCGACAAATTCTTCCAAAGTGGTATCAATTTACATTTCCACTACAGTGCATAAGTGTTCCAGTTCCTCTACATCCTTGCCAAAACTTGGTGTAGTCAGTCTTTTTTATTTCAAATTTTGATTGCACTAACATGTTATTGTGGTTTTAGTATGCCCTTTTTTTAAGATTTTATTTATTTATTTGACAGAGAGAAATCACAAGTAGGTAGAGAGGCAGGAGAGAGAGAGGAGGAAGCAGGCTCCTTGCCAAGCAGAGAGCCTGGTTTGGAACTCGATCCCAGAACCCTGAGATCATGACCTGAGCCGAAGGCAGAAGTTTAACCCACTGTGCCACCCAGGTGCCCTTAATATGCCTTTTTAATGACATGATATCTTATGACAATGGTATCTATCAACTTTTTATGTGCTTTTTTGCAATTTATATATCTTTTTTTAAGTAGTTCAATTTTTTTGCTCATTTATTTTTTAATTTGGTCACCTTTTTATTTTTTATAAAAACTCTTTATATATTACAGACATGCTGGAGACAAATCCTTTGTTAGATATGTTTTGAAAAACTTTACTTACTCTCCATCTGTACTTTGTTATTTCATGTTTTAAAAATAGTGTCTTTTAAGAGCAAGAGTTTTAATTTTGATAAGTTCAGCTTATAGATTTTTTTAATATAACCTGAAATTTTTGTATCCTATTTAAGAAATATTTGTCAAACCCAAAGTCACTAACATTTTGTTTGCATGTTTTCTTCTAGATTCTTTATCGTTAAAATTCATACACTTAGGTAAAAATCCATTCTGAGTTATGTTTGTGCATGGTGTGAAGTCAGGATGGATGCTCATTATTTTTCAACTTTTCCAGCACAACTGGATGAAAATATCTTCTCCATTCAGTGGTCTGGCATTTATGTCAAAATTTCATTGACGATATACATATGGTTTTATTTCCAAACTTTTTATTTTGTTCTGTTTGTTTATATTTACCAATGCTATATGGTAAAATTTTTCTATGAAGAAACCTGGCAGACACCATTTTCATAAACTGATCAAATTTAACATCACAAGCAATTAGGTAAACCAACATCCCATACCCTAGGATAAATTACATTGAAAAGGACAGGACATCAGTTGGTAGTATTCTTGCCAAAAATGCAGAAACCAAATATAATCCTGAGGAAATACAGTAAAATCCAAATAGGATGTTGCAAACTACAAGATAACTAGCTTAATAACAAGAGCCATAAAAGACAAAGACTAGAGTTGTTCAGGTTTAAAAAGATGAAGGTTAGAAGAAATTGAATAGAATGTGTGAACCTGGATAAAATCTTGGAGCCAAATTTCTTTTGCTGTGAATGACATTATTGGGACAATGGGCAAAATCTAAATATGAGCTGCATATTAGATAACATTCCTATATTGATGTTAGCCTTAGTTTTTATAATTGTACTATGTTTATGCAATCCAGTATTCTTGTTAGAAAACAATGTGCACACACACACACACGGGAAAGCAAAAATAAGACAGATATGGTTAAATATTAACTGGGAAATCTGTATATAACCAGAATGCTTTGTAATATTCTTTATGACTTTTCTATAGGTCTGAAATTATTTTAATGTGTGAAGCTATAGAAAAATGTCATGATGCCAAAGGATAATGAATTGCAAATGAAAGGTTAATTATATGCTATTTTTAGTGAAAAAAGCAAGGTTTAAAACTATATATAGTATATCGGTACATATTTACTTCAAGTGTTTACTTAATATTTAGCTCCAAAGATGGGGTTGTGTGTGATTATAACTTTTCTTCTTTATATACTTCCATATTATCCAAATGCTACAATAGATATGCATTATTTTTATCATCAGAAAAGAATGTTAAACATATTTTATAAGTAATTACATAGTTTAAGGCCAAATATCCATCTCTTAAACTTAACATGTATTGTGTTCTTTTTTCCTTTTCCTCTGATAATTAACATGTACTTGAACTCCACTGAAGACTGTTTTAACTCTTAAAATAACTTGCTTCTGTGACTAAAGTC
Source organism: Mellivora capensis (assembly GCA_004024625.1). Taxonomy (NCBI): domain Eukaryota; kingdom Metazoa; phylum Chordata; class Mammalia; order Carnivora; family Mustelidae; genus Mellivora; species Mellivora capensis. Next base: position 39,982 of record PISX010006631.1, on the reverse strand, counting down.
ATAGACAGTGCAGCTTTCAATTCCTTATAATTGTAATTATCTGAAAACAAGAATGGCTAATAATTAAGTATAGGAAATTATGAGTGAAATGGACTTTAGTTCAAATCTATACAAATATACAAATCTATACAAATAACCTCATTTTTCAGTTTCTTTATTTATCAAATAATGAAAATACTACATATATTTCATATGGTTTGCCAAAGGCTGAATTATGTCTCTTCATAATTCATATGTTGAAAACCTAATCCTTAGTACCTCAGAATGTGACCATATTTGGAGATAGGGTCTTACAGAGATAATTATGTTAAAATGAGATCATTAGGATGGGCCCAACCCAATATGACTGGTATCCTTATAAGAAAAGGAAATTTGAACACAGATAGGTACAGAGAGACATAGGGAATAGATAGCCGTCTGCAAGCCACAGAGGGATACCTGGAACAGAGCTTTCCCTCTGGGCAATCAGAAGGAACCAGTCTTGTTGGTACCTTAGTCTCAGACTTCTAGCCTCCAGAATTGTAAGAAAATAAATCTCTGTTGTTGAAGCCACCCGGTCTGTGGTATTTTGTTATGGCAGCCTAGCAAACTAATACAAGGCAACAGGGAGCATTAAACCAGATGAAATAAGTAAGATCTTAGGAAGTACCTGGTACAAAATAAACTTAATAAATGGTATTTGTCATAATTGTTTTTAAAACATAGAAGTTCTCACAATTAACAGCAGATTTTTTTTCTGAATGTTTAATCTTAAGGCAGAGTTGCATTTTTTCATCAGTTCTTAAATCAGAGACTGTGACCTGAACAATCCCCCCCCCAAAATAATTAAAATTATATATTAAAAGTGACCTTGGAGTTAGACTAGTCTAGCTCTTCTCCCTTTATTTTACCGAGAACAGAAATATTATATAATTTTTGTCCAGGTAAAAAGCAACTCAGAGGCAAAACCATTTTTATGCATAGAGCCCCAGACTACCATTTAAGAATTATTTTAAAACATAATATATTACTTATAAGTATGTTCACCTTATAAAACTGTTGTTTGACAAAATAAAAGCTTTTTTCTCTTTTTCTTCTTCCTACTCTTCAAAATTAGTTTATAATTTCCCAAGTCCCATGTAAAAGGATATATTTTAATTGCTCAAATTACTTGTGTTATATAGGAAATGCTTCTGTCTTTTGGGTTGGAAGATCATAACCATGAGACTTCTTTGGATTCCAGGAAGTGTTAGGATCTGTCCTTCTAAGCCAATATAGTTACATTTATTGATAAGTAACCTGTCTGAACCCAATTTTAAAAGTTGGGTAAAACCAGTTGACCACATTGGAGTATCACTGAAGTAAAGGCTCATGAGCCCAGGCAAAATCTGGGGCAGCCTGAAGCCATGGAGGAGGCTGGGGTTGGGGTGGTATACTAAATTTAAATGAGAGGCAACCAAGGTCATATCTGGGAACAGTGCTGTGCTGTAAGTCACTCAGAAATGTGTGCTGAAAAGAAGCATACAGATTGGAAAGAAACCTACATATCAAGATAAATAAATGAGGTTCTGGTCTAATTACTGATCTACTCTATTATTTCATTACTTTGCTAGCCACTTCCAGCAATCCTTATTCATACAATGAAAGTGAGGACAAAACAGAGAGAAAAACAGACATGGAAGAAAAGAGTAGTTATTTAACTAGTAAGATTATTCTAGGTTCTCCTTCCTCAAGATGGCCTGCTTCCCTAAAGTGGGGGTCACTTGACCTTCATTTGTAAGACCAAGTCTACCTCAAAATCAAGAACCAGTTCTGAACATAAAGAGGAGAAATCTAAGAAACTTGATACTATCACTTGGTATTTTTACTAATGCTGTTGGTCAGATCCAGACCTTGAGCTACAGACCCCATAACTGAGATTCTGACTTGTTCCTCTGGTTAACTCTTGACTTACACATGTCTTAACTTGTACTTTGGACTTCCTAGTCCAGGCTCTTGTCTTGATTACTAGCACAGTAAGCATTCCTATGTTTAGAATTCTACTTAGTTTACCAGTCCTCCAGGTATAGCAAGCTTAGACCTAAAAGACAGATCTGTAACTAAACTCTGGTTTTCCCACTACCCAAGGCCTCCTGGGTCTCTGGGCTGTAATCTTTGTTCATCAAAAGCACCTGTCATTTCAGTTGGTATTCTGTCTGATACTAGCTGTTGTCTTGAATAACCTCTTACCCCATGTTACATGTTTTATATTAGGAGGTCTATTGATAGGCTTTCCTCCTACTGCCTTCACCTGGCAAGCTGTTCCAACACTACCTCTTTTCCAGAGTCACTCTCTGGTTGCATCATTTTTTTCTGTCCCCCATGGGTATTGCCCTGCTTTGTCAGTGATCTATATTCAGATGTTTGTCAGATTATTCAAATCAATGGTGTCTTTAGCCTCCAGAAGAGCAATGAAGTTGGAAGTAAAGGGAAAATACACTAACATGTCAGTGCTAGAAGAGTAGTCTCTCCCTACCATTCTCCAAGACTACATGAAATCCACAGAAATGATGTGTTGTTCATTTACCAATAAGAAGGAAGAAATATCCTTGGAGACTGTATAGAATAGGCTATAAATTGGGTTATTCCATGGTAACAAACACCTCTGAGTCTCAGTAGTTTAAAAACAAATAGGGACACCTAGGTGGCCCAGTTAGTGGGTTAAGCATCTGCCTTCAGTTCAGGTCATGATCTCAGGTTCCTGGGATAAAGCCCTGTGTCATATTCCCTGCTCAGTGGGGAGTCTACCCCTCTTCCCCTTCCCCTGTTCCTATTCTCTCTCTCATATAAGTAAGTAAAATCTTTAAAAACAAATAAGGAAACACAAAATATTTCTTTTAGGCTCATACCATATATTTATTTGGTGTTGATAAGGAGAGATATGCTTATTATAGTTATTCTGGACCTAAGTTTCTCAGAAAAGCCACTAACTTGAACATTCCCAACCCTTGTGACAGAGGGGAAAGAGAAGATTCATTTATGCAATATTCAGCCAGTATGTGACACACATACTTCTGTCTACAACTTTTTTTAAAAAAATATTTTATTTATTTATTTGACAGACAGAGATCACAAGTAGGCAGAGAGGCAGGCAGAGAGAGAGAGGAGGAAGCAGGCTCCCTGCCGAGCAGAGAGCCTGATGCGGGGCTCAATCCCAGAACCCTGGGATCATGACTTGAGCCGAAGGCAGAGGCTTTAGCCCACTGAGCCACCCAGGTGCCCCTGTCTACAACTTTTTGACCAGAATTAGTTACTTGACCTCACATAACCCCAAAGAGGTCCCCCCAGATGCAAGTTACCAAATGCTTTGGATGGGGAGAACTGGACATTTTTGTCAAACAACACTAATAACTCACTGTGGCCAAGCTAACTGTTAGCACCAAGCCCTGTCTCTGCCAAAACCAGGAAGCACTGGATAAAGAGACTGGAAGAAAAATAAATTCCCAGAAGTCAGAAAATGAAATACAGCTGTGAACTGTTAAAGTGGTGAGAGCCAGGAAACCAGAGTTATGAAGATGACAAGCCTCTTTACTGACAGAAAAAAAGTGACACAGAAGATCAGCAGGAACCATAAGAAGATGGGAAAGCACTACAGTCTGAAGGGAGTGGAAAGTTCAGTCCTCTCTGTCTGCATAATCTCCAGTTAGTGTTTGTGTATACCTCGCTAACTAGAGTTCCTAACAACTAACATTCACAAGAGCATCATCCTATTAAAAAGAACCTAAATTATACCTGCTTCAATGTGCTAGTAAGACAAGTTGATAGTTTCAGTATCAAAGATAAAAATGTGAAGTATTGATGTAGTAAGTTTTCAAGGTAACACTGATTTGAAAAATAGGACAGAAGAGATCTTTGGGATATAGATACACTTTCTTTTCAAATCAGTGGAATGAGGAGAGGACTATGAACTCTGGATATTGCATGTAAAATTATTTTTTGGCTCAGAATTAAAAGATGGTTTAGAAGTCAAGAGATTAATGCATTACTGATTTCAATGTCACCTTGGCACACCCAAGCAGGGAATCTTGAGGATTGGAAATGGCAATCAAACCATAATAAGTCCTTATTTGGCCACAGTAAGATAATGGCCACCCCAGGATGGTTATGACTTGGTTTGGGATCTTTAGTGCTTGTACCTGCGGTTATTCATATCTCTTTACCTCCAAAAATATTTTGAAATAAGAAATACAACAAATAACCTTTTTTTTTAAGTTAAAAAATGGATGAGAGCCAAGGAAACCCTTAGGTAATAATATAAAAATATCTTCAAAATATATGTTTGGAGTGAAAAAAATGCAAAGTGCAGTGCAGGATGATGTGTATACTACCCTTTTGGGTAAAAAGAGGATGAAAGCTAATATGTATTGCTACTTACCTGTGTACTTATGAAAATATTTGGAAGTATATAAAATTATAATAACAGTGTTTGCTGGCAGTGGGAGGGCACTGTGAAGTGGGAACTTAGAGGTCAGCAAAAGGGACAGAAAGGAGAGTTTTTCTAGCAAAGACACACATGTATACATATACATGCATACATATATGTATGATACATATATGTAATTTTAATCTCATAAATATTTTACCTAATTTTAAAAATTAGTGCTTAAAAATAAAAGGAATTACTCCTTAATTAAAATTAAAGTAAAATAATGGTCAACACCAAGTAATGAAACAAGTATAACATTGGGTGTGGGATATTTAGATATAATCAATTTCAAACATAGCGATTTAAAGCTCAGAACAAACCCAGTCTTTGCCTAAAATTGTCATCAGATTTTAATAATTCTGATGATTTATGGAGTTTAACATATAAGCCAAGCCAGAAATGTCAGCATGTTATATACATCAAATTCAACATTTCATTTTTGCAAGAGTAATTCTGAAGATTTTACAAGAATCAGAAAGCCATATAGAGTTTTGTAATCTCTTTATAATTTGGACAATTCATCCTATAGAGTAGTTTCAGAAATAGTCACTGAATGCTGAAATACATTGTTAATAAAAGTTATAGTTTACCTGAGCCATAGTTTCTCCGAATGAAGCCAGCATTACAAATCCTCTCTGTGGTGAATTCTTTGATTAATACAGTGTTTAAGAAAGAAGTGGAGGACAACAAAACATCCCACAAACTTGAAACTCTGACATGTTTGACACTATCTGGACCCTTTTCCTACATGGCATCGCAGTTATCTCATTGTCGGCGCATTTGTGCTGCTTCCCTTGTTTAAGCAGTATGACCTCCCTGGAGGCCTCCATGTCTTCAATAATCTGTCTTTCCTTCAGAGCTCACACAAAATTCCATTTAGTCTCCTTGTTTTTTACCATCTCATCCTAACACTCTGAGGTTTCTGAAGAGCTCTGACTCAGATACTTGATAGATCCAGATAGCAATTATTCCACCCATGCCATGGGCATACATTATTTGCCAGACACCCTGAAGTTACAAGGGAGTTAGTGAGTAAGACACTAGCTTCATTCAAGAGACTGAGTTCAAGTACTGAGAGTATAGATCTCACCATAACTTCAAAACGAGCAGGCTGGAAAGTAGAGTGGCAGCACAACATATCCATGCTTATGAAGAAAAACTGTGCTCAATACCCAGTTCTTAGTAAAATATTGAGTATATAATATGTGTTCCCTACTCAATCAATAGTTGTTGAACCAAAGAATAAACACCACTAGTTTCTATAATAAAAGCTCCAGGAAAGTATATATTTACTGGGAGCATTCCATCCTAACTAAATTTATGATGGCTTATTTTTCTGGTAAACCAGTAACAGCTACTTCTGACAAATCTATTACTGTGTGGACACCAAATTAAAACAAGTGTGAACTGATCATGCACATAAATTTAGAACACTGTGATTAAAAGCCAGGTAAATGGGCATTATGTATGAGTTGGTGATTTGCCTTACCTGTTTTATGTGAGATTCCTGATTGCAAATTAGTTTATCAATTATCTTCTCATCTAAAGTGTAACCTGTCAAAGTGAGGACCTCATCTTTTCTCTCTTTGAATGTCTAATTCCACACATGTGTGAGTGTTGATTAAAAAAATAAGAGCTACAGAGAAGAAAGTTAATCATAATGTGCTATGAGATTACCCAGGATTAAACATACTTCCATAGAAAATCCGATCAATCACAATAACATCAAGGGACAATTATTCAGCAAGAACATTTCTTTTGCCAGTTCTCTAGGAATATTGCCCATTCCCTGATTTAAATTTGAAGGTGAGGAAGTAGAAAGAAAAGAAAAGAAAAGAAAAGAAAAGAAAAGAAAAGAAAAGAAAAGAAAAGAAAAGAAACAAAAACAAAGTTTATTGGCAAGGTACTAACCAAACCACCTTCATCTCTTTGATTTTCCAAAGTCAACTCTTAGAGACTAGTCTACTGGCACTCTCTTGACTAGGGCCATGCTAATGTCCACTTATGGCCTTACAGTCCAACAGTTTGGCCATTTATTACCAAGCATAATATTACTGTAATAATCCCACTCACTGTACTCAATCTTCACCAAGCAAGAGCTAACCTGATTCGATTTTAATCTAATTATGTTCTAAGAAAAGTCACATTTTATCTAAAAGTTCAGCTGGGGACATATTACTTCTTAATAATGTTGAATCATAACCAAATCAAAGTCAAGTAGCAATGCCTGGTATGAAGAAAGGTCCTTTTCATTTAAATTGCTGCAGAGTAAAAATTTGACAGTGGTTTAAATTCAAACTGTTAATGCAAAAACTGTGTTTAGAAAATATGTGGTCCAGGGGTGCCTGGGTGGCTCAGTTGGTTAAGCAACTGCCTTCAGCTCAGGTCATGATCCTAGGGTCCTGGGATGGAGCCCCACATCCTGGGATCAAGCTCCATGCTCAGTGGGGAGTCTGCTTCTCCCTCTCCCTCTGCTGCTCTGCCTGCTTGTGTTCTTTCACTCTCTCTGTCACATAAATAAACAAAAATCTTTAAAGAAAACATGTGGTCCAAATCTTTCATTTTCAACAAGCTCAGGGTCTTGGGAAAGTTGAACTCCCTTACTCCATCTATGCTTATGTGGCGGAAGTTAGAATAGAAGCTACATTTCCCAAGTCTTTCAGTTTTACAAATACTGAGACATATGCGTGTGTGCGTGTGTGTGTGTGTGTGTGTGTATTTGGTCACACCATACTTTCTAGCAACAAGTTTAGGTAATTAAATTAAATGACACAATTGTGAGTATTTAAAGAAGAAAACATGTGAACACATTATTTTAATTTGCTCTTACGTAATATTTTCAGTTATACTGAAAAATCAAATGTAGACACATTAAGTGAACAATGACATAGAATACTTTTGTTTATGACAGTTTTTAATGTTTCATGATTTTGATATTATTATTTCATAGAGAATTTAAGGTGAGATTAGATTTAAACTCTAAGCTATTAAAATATGTGTGTAACTTGTACTACAGCATTAATAGAAAAGGCTGGTCTCTAAATGTTGATGGTAAAAATGTAATTGCCTTTATAACTAATTTTGAACCATATGTTTCTTTCAATTTCATGGTTGTGCTAATAATAGTTCTGGGTGTTATATTTGGGAAGTGTCTATTAGAATCCTTGTTTCACGTATGCTCAAGTTATGCAAGCAAGTTTCAATATAATGAAGAGATTCTTACAGCTTAGATGCAATAGCTAAGCGGGTCTCTTATGGGTGAGGACAGGGAGAATTCAGCTGAAATTATGAATCTCCATTCCATTTATAAACTCTTATCAGTGTTAACATGTTTTTTAAGCTTCAGTAGTCAGAATACTTTATAGCAGTCATTGCAAAAGAATCACTTCTTTAAATGAGGGATATATTGCAGACCCAAGATAGTTATTTTCCTTCTGGAACTGTTATTTTTAGGGGATAAATATAAATGTGTTTCTTTAATGATACACACAGGCAATTTCAAATAAAATGGGAGTTATGTAGAGAGATTGAACAGAAAGTAGACCTTATCACGGTTTAACTAAATGGAGCTCAGTCTCTCAAAAAATGCCACTATTATGATTGGAGTGAACTTGAGCATACATTCAACTTCTCCAAAAGAATATAATCCAAGACATTATCAGTTAACAGGGGTTTTCTTATATATATTATAATATTTTTTGATCAGTTTATCAATTTATACACTGTAATAGGTTTTTTTTTTTTCCTACCCAAAGACAGAGGAAATTCCCTGCTGTCAGATCTGATGCAAACTGCAGGAAGTAAGATCATCCACTATGAAGAGATGTTTGCTGATGTCCTGGGAGAAAAAATCATGCTGAGTAAAGTTAACTCTGAAAAACAATACAGATAACTACCATCGGGAGAGTACTCAGGGCAAAGTGCCAATAAAGAATAAATTTTAACTAGAAACCATTTCTTATTAAAGCAACAAAAAGGAAAGACAGTTTTCACTTGCTGTAAAAATATAACATTAAAACTCCCTTGAGGACTCGGGAGGTCCAAGATGACAAAGGAGGTCCGAAGTGGCATAGGAAAACTCTGAACTCCCCTCCTCCCACAGGAACACTAAATTTATAGCTACATATGGAACAATTCGCTCTGAAAAAGACCTCAACATTTCCTCCACAACAAAGGATAAAGGGATCACATCAAGAGGAACAGGAGAGGCAGAAGCAGGGTCACGCCAAAACCCCTCCTCTGCTGCAAGGACCTACTACTGAGAGAGATCTCACAAAATAGGACCTTCTTCCTCAGGAGCAATAGGAGTCACCCCAGCACTTGGGACCTGCACCAGAGAGAGGAGCCTCCAAAATGTCTGGCTTTGAAAGACAGTAGGGTTTCCATCCAGGAGACCAAAGCGTTGTCCAGAACTGAGATACCACAGTTAAAGGGATTGCACACAGACTCACTTCCTCTGAGGCCCAGAGCAAAAGCAGCAGTTTGAAAAATGCCTAGACTATTTGTGAAAGAGATCTGTTTGCTAATCTTTAAGAGCTGCTGGGATTCACCCAGACAGAGGTACTGGCAGACACGGTTTTTTCACTCTTCCTCTACCCTGCTATCATAGGCAGATGCATGCGGTTCCCGCACTCTGTCGCTGTTTGGCTACAACCAGTAGCCACATGTCTTCCTGGGGGACAGACCTACTTACTTAGCCCTCAGCAATTAGACAAGAAAAAGAAATAAGAGACATCCAAATCAGAAAGGAAGAAGTAAAACTATCTTTATTTGCAGATGAAATGGTATTATATACAGAAAACCCTAAAGAATCCACCCCAAAACTGTTAGAACTGAAAACCAAGTTCAGTAAAGTTGCAGGATACAAAAATCAATATATCACAATCAGCTGTATTTCTATATACTAACAACAAGCCATCAGAAAGAGAAATCAAGAAAACAGTTCCATTTGCAATTACATTAATAACTACGGTTTTTAAAATTATAATGAAGATTATAAATTTTCCTAGAACATACCTTATTCTTATTCCCACTAGAAACCTTACACTAGGTAATCCTTCAAGATTCAGATATTGAGGATTCTAAGGTCATAGACCTTTGCCAAATATAATATCTTATTTCAATCCAACTTAGAGTTTCGACTCTATTTTTTCAGTAACACATCATACTTATGGTTTAAAATAGTCTGGCTCTTAGTCCCCCCCCCCCACCAAAAAAGAAAAAAGAATGAATGAAAGAAAGTAATAGAGAGAAGAAAGGAAAGGAGGAAGGAAGGAAGGAAAGAAGGGAGAAAGGGAGCGATGGAGGAAGGGGGAAGGGAAGCAAGGGAGGCTTAAAGGAAGGAAGGAAAAGGGAGAGGTAAGAAGAGTAGAATTTTCACTTACCAATAAGTGATTCAAGTTGAATTGTAAAAAAAAAAATGCAGATTTTAATTCATGATATATATAAGATATTCCTCCTGAAACATGGGGTAGCAAGATTCAAAAATTCAGGGTATATGTCCTCTCAAGAAATTGCTGTCTGAGGAGAACAAAGTAATATGTTCATCCTTCTACCTCATCTAAAGATAATTTTAATATTTTATCTTTCTTTTTTTAGAGAAGGAGAAAGTGAGCTATAGAAAATAAGATAACTAAATGGAATAAAGCTAGTTCAAAATAAAATTAACGCTCCCTGGGGATGACTAGAAGACTAGTGTATAAATAAGAGCTCTAGGAATTAGCATAATAAAAATTATATTATTTAATATACAAATATATGCTACAAGTGGACTTTTCATAGTTCAGCATACCAGAGAGCAAACAAGAAGGAGAGGCTGTTTCGTTACAGCAGAAGTGTGCTTGACACTTGGGACTGAGTGGGCTGCTGTGCACACCACCACCTTGCACTGACAGGACACCTGGTTGTCGCACAGCAGAACAGAAAGTTGGTCCAGGGTCAAGCAGTATATCCTATAATGTACAAATGCAGAGCTAATGAAATCTCACTTCATCCAAGGTCAAGCAAGGACCATAAAAAAATGGAGAACAAAGAAAAGAAAAGAGAATTCAGAAGCATTAAAGAATATGCTGGTGAAAATGACCTAATGCCCAATTTGCATCATTTTTGACTAACTCATTAGAATTCCGTGAGGTGGGGCCACTACAAGTTAACGCAGTAAGCCACATTGAGAAAAAAAGACAGATGAAAATACAACAAAGTAAGAAGAAAACTGGATGTACCAAAAAGGCTGATAGCCTACCTAAGACAGAACATCATGACGGGCTTCCCGCTCAGGTTAAGATGTAGAAGTCTGGAAAGAGCATTATTCCCACCCTCACATCATGAGAAAACTGGATAATATACAAAATCATAACTCTTCAGGAGAACTGATGCCTAAAGTAACCAGATACCCTCAAGTCTTCGTAAAGACAGGTACCGTCAAGGAGAGACGGCCAGCACAAGCACTGGCTCAGGTGAGGCAAAGCATGACGGGAAGGCAAGGCCATTATAAAAGTGAGCAAGAAGAACTCAGCTAGAACCTTTTAATGACTTCCCAAAGGCTAAGAGCAGGCAATTATGATCCTACTCCTCATCCTACTCCTACAAGCCTCAGACACCAGGAGGGTTTACACCTGTCAGACTCCACTGCACAGACCTTCACTAGGTAGTCACCAGCAAGGCTGGGATTATAGTGCAAGACGGGAGAAAGGTCCCGCGGTGGTGCTGACCAGGTGAGGGGCACGACTACAGATAGAGGGGAGGCCCGAAGCACTGCCCAGTTTCATTTTCCCTGAAGAACAGTACGCCCTCTCATCCCAGGGCACAGGGGGAAAACCACTGTGACTGGGGGAAAGAAAGTGAAAAATCCTTTATCCTGGGGGGATGGTGGCAGGATTGCGAAGTTTATATGGAAAGATAAACTGGAATGGCCAAAACACCTTTGAAAGAGGACAAAAATGGAATTTCAATCTACTTGATATCAAAGTTGGCCATGAAGCTACTGTGTGGTATTGATAAAAGTTTAGGCTCATAGATTGGAATAGAATATAAAGTCCAGAAATACAACCTACAGATAGGGCTGATTCAATTTCAATAAAGGTTCAAAACAAATTCGAAGGAGAAAGGATATTCGTTAAACTCTTCCTGCTGTTAGTGAAGCTGGTATCTTTGCCCAGGGTTTATTGATTGTTGATTAATCTTAACAGTAATTCTGCCATGTTGTGACTATTATTACCTTCATTTAATACGTAAGAAAACTGAAGTTTAAAGAGATTATATTATGTGATCAAAAGTAACTGACAGCTAGAAAACATATGGACATATATTATCAAATAAGTGTGAAAAGAAAGTGAGCTCCAAATAGTACAAATAGATGGGTGGTTAGAGCTGAAATTGGTAATATGAATTTAACAAATTTCACCACATAACTGATTTTATTTATTTATTTTTTTAAAGATTTTATTTATTTATTTGACAGACAGAGATCACAAGTAGAAAGAGAGGCGGGAAGAGAGAGGAGGAAGCAGGCTCCCCACCAAGCAGAGAGCCCAATGTGGGGCTTGATCCCAGGACCCTGAGATCATGACCCGAGCCGAAGACAAAGGCTTTAACCCACTGAACCACCCAGGTGCCCTCCATAACTATTTTAAACTTAAAAAATAAATCTCACAGTAGAAAATATCTAATGTAAAATGTACTAACAGTAAGTGTAAATAGACTAAGAACTCCCATTAAAGGACAGTAGAAAATATATACTCACACTGACTTAAAATTCTACTTTCTCTAGTTTAGATTATAACTACAATATATATTCATTTTCCAGTGAAATTAATCCCCTCTTGAGTGCTCTTCCATCCCACATTTTCTTAGCTATTTCCAAATAGCTATTTTCACATATTTTTTTCTGATTGCTTTTTCAAAAATTTATCAGGTTCCAAAAAAATAGTTTATTGACTTTTTTTTTGGAAGTATCTTTATCATTCAATCTGGGAAGAGTTGGCCTCTTTTTATTATATTGTGCTGTCCTTAAAACAGGTTTTGAATTTTTAGTGTGTCTCCCACAGTTCTAGTTACTGATTGATATTCGTTTCCTATTATTTCAGTTTATTGTTATTATTGTTATCACTGAAAAAGAACTTTTATATAATAATTTCCATGCTGTTATAGAAGTATTATTATATTAAAGATCTTTAAAAAAATAGTTTTGTTATTAAAATATTTCAACATTGTGTTTCAATAGCACACTGGCTTCATTTTACCATACCCTCTGCCATGAAAAGCCAGTACATAATGATGACATTTGATCCTATATTAACTACTGACTGAATTCTATGATACTACACTTGATTTATTAGTTCATTTATAAGTAGCTTCAATATTTCACTAAGGAAATTCTTGGAGCCCTCCATTTTTACCATTTTTTCCACATTGTATACAGGGCATAAATGCAGTATATTTAAATGCAAATTCAACTGCCATATTCTGAGCACCTGCCATAGCTCAGATTCTGGGATAAGCTCTTTTTTTTTTTTTAAAGATTTTATTTATTTATTTGAAAGAGAGATCACAAGTAGGCAGAGAGGCAAGCAGAGAAAGAAAGAGGAGGAAGCAGGCTCCCTGCCGAGCAGAGAGTCCGATGCGGGCCTCGATTCCAGGACCCTGAGATCATGACCTGAGCTGAAGGCAGAGGCTTAACCCACTGAGCCACCCAGGCGCCCTGGGATAAGCTCTTATACACAGTCTTAATTACTCTTCACAGCACCACCATGAGATGCATATTATTAAACTCCATTTTTCAGTGAGAACATATTTTAAATTCTTAAAGAAAGATAATGAGCAAGATTTTAAATTCTAAGAAACTTTTTCCTACATTTCCTACATGGTACTTAAGAACATACACTAAACAACCTTTTAAAATAGTTTCCAAATATGTTAATTTTTACTAAGTAGCATGTTTTTTTATGTTATCCCTTACATAAAGTAGTGGTTTTCTCTCAACAGCATTAAGAGATCTACAGAGAAAACTACAGTTTGTGGAAGTACTTACATGGCCATAAAGGAAGTTCAATCAAACAAAATCTGACCCTTCAAAAGCTTGCATATTCTAAGCTTTCATCTAAAAAACAAAGAGAAGTACACAGTGATGTAGTAAGTTGTAGTAATTCAGAGTTCCCTATTCCTGCCAAATGCACACTTAAAAAGTTATTCTCCATATTTTAATTTTTTTGTCATTTTCAAGGGAATTGATCTTTACCTCCAAATGAGATCACTTAGTGGTTGTTTATCTAGTTATTCAGATTCAAATGCAAGTCTCTGTGAAATAAAGTAATTAATGCCCCATTGAGATATTTAGGATAGTACAAGCCAGACTTGGAGAATTTCCCTTGAAATCACTTTCACCAGGCCACCAACTGCTTATTCAGAATGGGATTTCTATTTCTTTCAGACTAAGGTGTAGGACTTGAGAAGGAATCACTAAGAACAGTGGCCATGGTTATACTACACAGACCCAAATGTGTAGGTGTAGGAGGAGGGAGGGAGGGATGAAGAAGAGAAGGTGGAGATGGCAGGAGGGAGGAGGAGAGAGAGAGGGAGAGAGAGAGAATGGTAGTGATTGGGTTTAATGATATATACAGCTATGACTAAGAATTATAAATCCTGTACCATAAAGTCAATTTTTTTACTTCCAGAGTGAAATTGATCATTTTATTAAGCTATCCAAGCAATATCTTTCTTCAGTGTGTTTAATCATGCTTCAAGAATAGCTGATGAAAAGACACTACATATGACCAATTTGGTCCTTAAATAAAGGTACTCATTCATTCACTCCTTTATTTAATTATTCAACCAATATTTGAAACATCTGTGAAATACAAACCATGATGCTAGATATTATACATCCAGGTGTGAACATGATGGGGGGAGTCTGACAGAAATAAATAATTACAAAATGAATTATTCATTTGTAATTTGGTAAGAGTGATATGGAGGAGAAAGACAGGATGCTCTAAATTCCTGTGACAAGGGGACCTGTTCTAGGAGGCATCTGGTATTTCCTCTTAATAAGTCTTGTAAGTATGTGCTGTGTATATCTGTGTGTAACTCTGTGCTCCAGTCAATAAAAGACATTTTTTTACCATGCAGGGGATGGCATGTTGGAGGGAAGGGCAGGAATAAAAATGTCTCATTTTCTTCACTTCTAAGGTTGTTCTATGATATTTCTTGTGTTATTTACCTTTGGCTGACTTAGAACTACTGTAAGATTGGGAATATCTCTCAGAATTCCCCAGCTGAGTATGTCACCTGGTGGTTAATAACCTAACTTGGGATGAAAATATTAAAAATAAATAGAAACTAGGAAACAACTAATCTTTGTCCTTTTTCTGGAGAACGACATTGAAGCTCTGCTGACATACTCTACTTTCCCTTAGAATAATAGAAGGTAGAAGGGCCTCCGTGGTTCATCATTTCACAGAGTGATATTATTGATTATACGTGATGATACTGTTTCCCGAACCATGGGATTTAAAACAACTCGGAAATTGTTTTGTATGTTGAATAAAATTTGGGTATGGTATTTTAGGATGTATGCATCTATGTGGATTGATTAAAAGTGCTGAAGTAGGTCAGTGTAGAGTTATTTATCAGGAGGGATCTGGGAGATTATCCAGTAAACACTCTTTTTTTCCCCCCAGAAAAAAAAAGACCCTGGAAATTAGACATTAAAATGATTAGCTTGATGTGAAAGTTGTGTAATATTTACAAGGGCAAGGTGGGTTTTTGTTCGTTTTTTTGCTTTTTGGTTTGTTTTCAGGCTAAAGATGTATGCTCAGTCCTTCCCAACATTTCTCATTGCATGTCTTGCTTCTCTGTCTAATTCAAAAATACTCTTTAACAAGAATTAAGCCTTAAAGCATAAAATAGAAAGAAGCAAGGAGAAGTAAACATTCTGTTGGAAATAATCAATTTTGCTTTTCTTTTCCTTCTCTCTGCTTCCTATGGTGCAGCCATCAAAATTTCCTCTTGGAGGAGTAAATTCTTCAACTCTCAGCATCTGCTAATTTTGTATTGCCTTCCTCAGTTTCATGATGGAGCGTTTAGGGAGAGAAGCATAGCTGGCAGTGGCCATCAGCCTATCACTAGCAGAGTAGTTAGAGAGGATAGATGAAATGCTCCTGTTAGCATTACAGCAGCTGCACATCATACTATCCAGCCTTAAACTGAAAGTTTACAACTCATCCTTCTGGAAAACGCACATACACGTGATTACGGAAGTGACAGATGCAATTAAATCTCTAAGAGCAGATGTCTGGTGGGAAGAAGCTGGAAAGTGAGACCATTGCTGGGGCCAATAATGCTGGGTTAGACGCTGTAGCTTAAAAGAAAGCAGCTAATCTTTGATTTTCTATTTCAACTCTTTGATTCTAAAGCACCAGAGACAAGGATTCAATTTCTCCTATATCAGTCGTTTCTTTTAAAGGGTCAAATGTTCTTAGTAATGACGAAATTCTGGATAGATGCAACTGCTTCAGACTTGAAGTTTCTATACATTGCCATGACTGTCTGGTCCTTTAGAGATACCTGCAACTAGTCTACCTATGGCTGAAAAATATGATTTGGCCATGCACCTAAGTCATCCTTCTTATTCAAATTCACTGTCCTCTTGCTAGTTCCAATGTATGGATTAATTATAACCCCCAAATTTCTATGTAATAAATAGGTTCAAACACTCCCCTGAAAGTCTGACATGTTTTCAGGAAGCTCTGCCAGACTCTAAACCTACTTCATGACTTGCTTTTAAATTCATTCACATGTAACCACTGTTACCTTGCTCACTCTGATAATATAGTCAACCCTTCAATGGCAGGGATCTACTTCTGCATGGATCTACTTCTACATGGATTTTTTTCTCAATAAATATACATACAGCATGGTAAACATATTTTCTTTTCCTTGTGGTTCTCTTAATAACATTTTATCTTCTCTAGCTTGCTTAATTGTAAGAATATAAAACATATCTATAACTGCGTACATATAGCATAAAAATATGTGTTAGTTGACTGCTTATGTTATTAGTAAGGCTTCTGTTCAACAGTAGGCTATTAGTAGTTAAATTTTCAGAGAGTCAAAAGTTATACATAAAAAAATTATACATGAATTTTTCAGCTGAGGTTGTGGGGGATTGGTGCCCTAACCCCTGCATTGTTCGAGGGTCAACTGTAATTCCCTTAAGGGATTATTTTGATGACTGAAGAAGTATCTAAAAGAGTCCTGGCATGTAATGGGTGTTTGATGAATGACAGCTGCAGCATGGCAGAGTGGGAAGACCCTGGATCTTGCTTTCAGTAGAACTGGGTGGATAGTATATCTCCATGGTTTGTCAGCTATACAATCCTAGCTTTATGTCCTAACCTCTTTGAGCACTGACTTCCTCCATGAGTCACAAATAAAACCTAACTTGCCATGATAATTTGAAGACTGATTGTAAATATCCCCAGAAAAAATGGGATGCTCTGTAAATCATAGAGATATCATCAGTACCGTCATCGTTCTTAGCTCACATCAGGAGCCTGAAATCTTCTCATTGGTTGTTAAAAATGTGTTTTGTTTTCCAAACAAATAGGATGCTAAAGTCAGAGTCTCAAACAGAGTTTGAATGAACTCAAGTCAGCAGAAAATAACATGGTTTACAGGTATTATGGGTAGGGCCCCTAGAGAGAGATAACTTGGCACGAATGTGGACTCCAGCACCCCCCCCCCCCCGTATGAACTTGAGCCAGATGTTATATAACCTATGTCTCCTATTTTTTTAAATGTGTTTTTTGGTTAATTCACCAAGTATTTAAGACTTCTATACCTAAGAACATAGGCCTGTTCCATGGCCTGGGATACATGACGGAAATTATCTCTGTCTTCATGGACTTTACTTGGGGAGAATGGACAATAAACAACCAAATGCATGCTTAGCTTCTTTGTTTTTTAATTGAAACTATGAGTACTATGAAAGAAAAGTACAGAATGCCATGACAGCATTTAAAGAGCACCCAATCTAGCCTAGAAGAGCACTGTGGAACATAACAGCACTTTCTGCAATACAGTCATGAGGATTAACTGCTTCAATGCAGGGGGATTAATGAGGACTAGCTGTTACAAAGCATTTAGCAAGATGACCTGGCACAGAATATAGGCTCAATAATTGTTTGCTATTAAAACTGTGTTTATTGAGGTCCTAATGAACAGCTTGCACAGAGATAAAAACTCTAATAAATATAAAACAAGGTGAGTTAGGTTGCAAGCTCTGTTCCTTAAGGATTATGCCATTCCACTGAAGATGCAATTAGGTCATATAAATATGGGATTAAATGCCCAAGCAGTAAACAGCCATTCATATAAAGAAAATTATCAAGTTAGTCTGGAACGGTTGAAAAATGATCCCAGAGGAAATGGAACTTCATCTAGGTCCTGAAGTAAGAGTAGGTTTTGTAGGGACACCTGTGTGGCTCAATAAGTTAAGCTTCTGCCTTCAGCTCAGGTCATGATCTCCGGGTGCCAGGATCAAGCCCCGATTCTGGCTCTCTGCTCAACGGGGAGTCTGCTTCTCCTTCTGCCCCTCTCCCCCATCCCTTCCCATCTGCTTGTGCTCTCTCTCACACACACTCTCTCTCTCAAATAAATAAATAAGTAAATTAGCAAATAAATAAATAAATAAATAAATAAAAATCTTCTTTAAAAAAAGAATAGGTTTTGTATAGAGAGTAAAGAGAAAAGGTTAATATTAATGTGGACTTTTCTCTTTATTCCCTAAATAGGTGAGATCAGTTTTAAAATATCACCTGGTTGATGATTCTAGATTGGCGTAGCAGACCAGTGATGTCATTGAGGACTGAGGTTCCTTTCATATAAATTCTGCTCTCATATTTATCTCGCTTTTTCATTGCTCATTCTCAGTGTATTACACACCTGCTCCTCATGAGCTGACTATACTCTCTCCTCTAAGAAAGACTTAGAGTTTCTGCTTCATCTAAGCCCCTCAAAGCTTAGACGTTCAGTGTAAGTTTCTTCTCAAAGAGCTTTCAGGTTCATAATGTTACACAGCAGTAGTCTGAGAGATGGAACACATAGGCAGAGCCAAGAAAACTTTATCTAGAGGCATGTTCAAAAGTGCCTAACTACTATAGACTTCCATCCAGAACCTATTTTGGAGGAGTGTCAATTAAACAGCCTGTGGCATCAGAAGGGCTATCAGTGGGTCCAGACTGGAAGTGAACAAAGTGAGACATGAAGAAATAAAGTTTACCTTTGTTGTGCAAAAACATTAGTAATCGATCAGGTATGCAAACTCCTTCCACTTAGAACAAAAGGTCACTCAGTATAATACTTGAGTGTGCATGTCATAAAGTACGAGTCAGATTATCTTTTTGCAAGTCTCAGAGTATTATAGTAGAAAATTCCCATACCTCTATGTTTTGTCTTAATTATATGCCGCTTACACAGTAAGTCCATCTGTTCACAACATTAGAGGTTTTAGAATGTATAGTTGTAAAGCAAGAAATGTTATTTACCTGACCCTCTAATCTGAGGTTGTTTTAGCACAGTGTAGCATATGGTACAGAAAGGACTTACCAAGTGAGTCAAGTAGGAAGCATGGAAGTGGGGAATTTATAGGCAACATACAAATGTAAAGGAGAACTTAAAATTGTTGGAAAGGAAGATTTAAGCAATTAAACATAGAAAAGAAAAACTTTAGGAATTTGTAGAAACTGAGTGAACTCAGGACTTACTGAGTAGTGTCATTTCTGCTTTCCACTACCAACTACAGAACGATTCCAATTACATTTAATTTTATTAACTTATATTTTTATAAGCTGCCACATACTTAGCATCTAAAACAATAGCCAGTCTTCTGTTTCTGAAATGGTGCCATTGGGCCAAAAGAAGAGGTGGCCCCACTAGTCCTGGGCATCTGCAGTACAAAGGACTGGCAAGCATGAGAGTATTATAGAAAGGGCTGAATCAGTAGTCTCTGCTTTCTGCCCTGCTCCTTTGAAGTATTTAATCTGCCTACACAGTGTTTGTCACCAGGAGCTCCGTGCTGTTGTGCTCGCCTCTCCCCTTCATCAAATACACACAATACTCATTTGCTTAGGACCTGATCTGTGGAGTGAAATATTTGGTTTGGCTGGGAGAAACGAAGGAACCAAAAATAATGGGACACAAAACAGGTATTTCTATGAAGGAGAGCAAAAAGTAAAATAATAAGGTCACTGGAAACCAAGAAACATCCTATCCTTCCCAATGCTTTGTGGAGATTAAAAGTTTTAAAGCAGAGTGACTCATTCCAAAAGATATGGCACCCCCTATAGCCCAAAGATGGTGGTGGAGTCAGGGAAGGGCAGATCCAGAAGCCTGGGGTTATCCCTGGGGCTCACTGATGCAGGGGCTTCACCACTGCTTCCCTCAGGGGTTGAAAAGGTAGAGCTAATGCAACCGCACTTTCTTGAAATTGGGCAATGGATATAGGAATGAGATGGTCAGGGTTGTGGGGCTAAGTATACCTTTCTTGCTTCTAGAAAGGTATTTGACCAGGAACAAAAGCAAATGGGTACCACATTTTAAACAAAATTACAGAAACCACCTTTAGGCATTCATAGGTAGGAACTAATCCAGAGTGGGGGGAGAGAGAGAGAGAGAAAGAGAGAGAAACTCAACTATCCCATTTTCTTCTGTCTACCCATATAGTGAGAACTTGTTTCTTTGAATTCATCAAACACTTTGAACTCACTGATATTTTTTATAAAACTTAGGATAACATTTCATGGTGCATTTTAGAGTGAGAGTAAATTCTGGGCAATAGGATGCTTTTTTTTTTTTTTTTTTTTTTAATGATTTTTGAGCTACCAGGGGTGGATTTTCTTTGTGAAGCATTCTGTCTAACACCTAGCATATCAGTATTTTATTTTTACATGTTAAAAATCTGTTGCTTCTTGGTCTAAATTCAGACCCATCATCCATGAATGCACACGGATGGATGGAATCAATTTTAAATCAGTGAGCTGAACTGCGGGAATGTGAACTAAGTATAAGCTGTCATCTTACAGAGTTGACTCAAGTAAACCAGGCCCTTAAGAAATAGCCTGTGATTGCAATGGGTCTTATGGTGAATAAATCAGCTACTGCTGTTAAATATGTCTCTATAATACACCTGACTAGAAAGAGGAGAAGCAACTGATGATCTCAGGAATAAGAACAACTACTTTCAAAAAAGGTAAGACGTTCCAAGTCAATATCAATTCTACTTGCTGGAAGATAGCAAGTATAGCAACAGTCTGTTAGTAGCAGTTTGTGGGCACTGAACAATTACTCTGTACTAAGAAGTTTACGTTGATTATCTGGTCAGATCCTCAAAACATCTCCGTGATGTCAGCATTATTAGTATCCTCATTGTACTTACTTATAAGTTACATCAGTGTCCACGATCACAGAGTTCCTCAGTGATAGAGCTAGAATTTGAATGTGATGCATCTAATCCCTGAGCCCACACTCTCAGCCACTAGGCAAGGTAAAATATCTAGAACAGAGCCTGGCTTTTGATGAATACTACTAACAAATGGATTTTTACGGTGCTTTTGCTTTTTTCTATACCTATCACCTGCACCTATTACCCACACAAGAGTCCTGACAGATGGGCAAAAAGGTCAACTGACTGCAGTTTTCAGTCCACAAAATGTCCACAAAAGCAGATTTCTAGGTCCTCTTGATTCTGTGTTCACAGTCAAGGCTATATCTTGCTCCCTGTCTTACTCCATTGGGGCTGCTATCACAAAATACCACAGATTAGGTAGTTTATAAACAATAAAATTTATTTTTTACAGTATTGGAGGCTAGTTGGGTGAGAGCCCTCTTCCTGGTTCATAGCTGGCGCCTTCTCGCCGTTTCCTTGCATGGTGGAAGGGGTTAGGGGTCACTCTGGAGCCCCTCTTCTAAAGCACTCCACTCGTGACTTAAAGCATCTCCCAATGGCCCTATTGCTGATACCATCACCTTTGGGAATCAGGATTATAGCATATGAATTATGAAGGGAAATAATCATTCAGACCATAGCCCTTCTCAATATGCCCAACTTATGCTTATAAAAAATACATCAATTTAGAATCATACTGAATATGATATTTTGCTCTTCTTTTATTTCAGTTGGAAAACACTGTAACTCACACTTTCTTACTAATACAAACCAAGGTATATTCTCCTTACTTTGAAAGATTCCCACTGTTTGCTGACATTTCAGAATTTCACAATCAAACACCTATATTCTCTCCTTTCTAACCAAAATAAGTAAAAAGGGATTAGATTCAAGTGGTTTCAAGATAATACAGATTTTTGGATGGAATGCCAAGCTCTTTGAGGGCTGGGAAAATGTCAGAGAAATCCTTTGTGCTCCAACCCTTTTCCCCAAGTTTGATTAAATAAAAAGAGCGGTGACTGGCCTTTCAGTTACTATTCCCACTGCAGCCACTTCAGATATTCTTCAAACACTCTATTGTCGTGCCTAAAATAGTTACCATTTCTGCTAACCAACAATTCATTTTTACTACACAGACAAAATACTAAACAACTGTCTTCAGGGCCTAAGAGCAAATGACTAGATCCTAACCAATTCTAATTTATTTTCCCAAAGGTCATAGCATTTGTCAACAAAGAGTAAACATAAGACTGTCCTTTGGTTCTGTGGCAATGACAAAGAACACAGTACTTTTAGGAAATGAGGTAAAATCAGTATTGCTGGTGGCCCAAGGCATGGTAAGGGAGAGATGAAGGGCGAGGCAAGAAAGGGGCAGATCAGGAAGGAACTTCTGTGACAAAGATTTTAGACTTTAGTATTCAACATAAATTCACAGAGTGTCTCTTCTGTCCCGCGCACCATTTGAGGCACGGGACCCAAAACACTTCCCAGAGCAGAAACGATTCCTGTGCTGACAGAACTTAGTGTCTCACAGACACAGCTCACAGTCATCCCCAGGAGAGAGGCATCTATAGAGCTTTGCACAGGGAACTGATGCCTTTTTTTTGAACTAATACTGAACTTTGGAGAAGTCTGGAACTGCTTTTAAGACCAGTTTAAAAATAAAACCCAGGTAATTATTTTAAGATCATATGTTATTTCAGTGCTTCTCAAATGTGGTTAAGTAGACCAGCAGCATCAGCATCACCTGGAAAGTTGTAAGAAATGCAAATCGTCAGACTGCTTTATTTACGGAATCACAGCTTCTGAGGGTGAGACCCACCTGAGCCCCCCCTCAGGTGATTCTGATGATGCTTGCCTGGGGATACCACTTTGAGAATCACTGACTTATTTTGACTAAATCAGTATTATCCAGTTTAGTGTTTTTTTGTTTTGTTTTGTTTTAAGTCAGATCCACCAAATGTCCTTAAATGACTGAAGAGCTTCCAGAAGCCCCCTACCCCCCAGAAGATGAAATGCCCCATCGCTGAGGTTATCCAAGGAAATATGCTGCAGGATGTCAAAGTAATTGTAGAACAAAACAAAATATAATGACGAAACAATAATAAAGAGCGAGAACAGGGCAAGGTTATTTAGAAGGAGATACCAGTTGTCTGAACAAACATATGCTCCGTCTTAGGACTTGCCTATAGAGAAATTCGTGGCCTTATAATTCAAATGTAATGGAACTGAATTCCCACTTCCCTTTTCTGTCTTATTTTCGGTCAGCTTCTCTCCACAATATGTGTAGAAAACAGGCCATCAAACTAGAGTAGTTTAGGCAACTGAAATGTGCTATTTTATACTTCACCGTTAAGCCAAAGAACAGTTTTCATCCCCATCACCTCATCATTTCCTCCCCTGAATCATGCGGCCAAGCACAGAATCGCACAGGCATTAACTCCCCCAGCTGTGGGGTTTTTTATTTTATTTTATTTTATTTATTTGACATAGAGAGATCACAAGTAGGCAGAGAGAGAGGGGGAAGCAGGTTCCCTGCCCAGCTGAGAGCCCGATGCGCGGCTCAATCCCAGGACCCTGAGATCACGACCTGAGCCGAAGGCAGAGGCTTAACCCACCGAGCCACCCAGGCGCCCCGCATTTTTACTTTCTACTGCACATACAACCCCTGATGGAAACACTAAGGCCCACGCGGCAGCCATTTGTGGAGGAGGTGCACTGGGTTTTCTAGGCTTTAATTTGCTAAGTCCATTAAAATGTTCTTTTACCAGTAAAGAATCTCATAAGCATTTGGTACCTGTAAAATGATTAAATGTTTTAAAGGAATGACTGACTTCTTTGGAAATCTGTTTCTAGGTACATTGCTCCTTCTTTCAGACACACGAATTCAGAATAATGCGAAGGGAGACTGTCGTGATTTTAGTAAATGAGCAAATTCATGGAAATATTACATAATCAAAGGGGGTTTGTCTTTACACAAGTGGTTAGAATTCTAAATAGCTCTAAAGTTCTCTTACTATTGATTGGTATTCAGACAGAAGCAAACCAAAGCAAAACAAAACAAAAAATACTCTACTCTATGAACCAGGAAAGAACTGGCACATGTGGACAGATGATCTAGACATCCCAGCTGCTGTATCAGCAGCTTTCCATCCTCACATTAATGGACAAAGCGGTTCTCTCCTGACATCTGTGTTTATGTGCCTCAGGCGAGACAAACAAAGACAATCTACTAACCAGCATGTATTGTACATACATTTCTTGTCACTCATTATCAAATGGATTATTGCTGCCCTCAAAGAAAGGTAAAACGTTTTTCTTTAACCGAACAAAAGTCTGGACACACTTAATAAACTCCCTTTGAAACAAGGAAGTGCTGTATTTTTACAGCTTGTCCTTTAGACTTTACTTCAATTATTTCTTTTTAAATACCCTACTCACTGGTGTCTAGGTACCAAGCAAGAAATTTACTGTGACCTCCCATGTATCTTTTGTTAAATTCTGGTAGACGGCAAGAGGATATGCTTGCTCTGTGGGAGAAATGAGAAGAACACGCAAGATGCAGAGATTTCATTGGCAAAAGAGAATAGGCCTCTGTCCTCCTCCTTCCAGCAATCAAAGTGTTTTCTTATTAGGAAATCAGGAGGGTAATCATCTCTCACATCAGACATGCCTTCATCACTGACAAATCCAGAATGCCTGTTCTACTTTCTTTTACCCTACAAATGAAAAATAATATTAAATTGCCAAAGAGAAAAAGGTGACAGCTACAAAGAAGTTCAACAAAAATCTGCTATCAGGCAGGCCTGAGACAGAGTTCTAGTATGCTCCATTTCTCCTTCCTGTCCTAGCAAAATGCAGAAAGCCACAGTTATTCTATCGGGAAATGCTAAGATCCAATGGAAAAACCTGGGTTTTGGGCCAAGCCTAACTCCAGGTAGATACTGATAAAGTATCTATTTAAAAGAAACCTTTGGGCTATCATAAAGAGACAAGAATTTGGTTAAAGAATCTGGTTGTCCTTAGGTGTAGCTTAGCAAGAAAACCATTTCGGTCAATCTTATACTCAAAGTTCAGTCAGGAAATATTGATTATCTTCATCTATGTCTTAAAGAATCTGAGTTCCATCAAGCTAGTATGAATGGAGGACTTTTTGATCAGAAAGGTCTGTCATGGATGGGAGAGTGGCAGGGTGGTCTTGTGCTAAGGGTTATTATTCTGACTGGGAATCCCTAATGGGAAGAGACAAGAATAATCCACTGACACTCAGATGCTGAATAAATATCTCAGACTCATCCTCCTATAACTGAAGTTCTCATCCTCTCCCCACTCTCACTCTGACTCCTACCATCTTCCCTACAGCAGTTAAATAGAGCCTCATCCTTCCAGCTGCTCAGGCCAAACCTTGGAGGAATCTTTGATTCCTCTTCTCCTTCCATCCTGTATCCAATCTCTCAGGATATCCAGTTGGCTCAACTTTCAAAATAAACACAGAATCCAGTTATCTCTCTGATAGGAAGCCTAGAAACTCCAGCCATCCCAAAACACACAGTCTATGTGCAACATTAAAATCAAAGTGAATCTTTTAAAAACTTGAGTCAGATTATGTCAAACTCCTTCTTGTTCTGCTTATGGTATCCTTTGACTTGGCTGTTCCCTCATCTGGAGCTTCTGGCCCTCTATTGCAGGGAACTACAAGGCATAGGCTCTGTTCCTTCAAGTCCTGGTTCAAATGTTGCCACTCTGGCCTCACTGCAGTCTTCCCCAGCAGTCCTAATCCTCTTTAACCCGATCTACTTTTTTCAATAATATTTATGTAAGTTGAACCTTGAACAACATGGGGGTTATGGGCACTGACACAGCATGCAGTCAAAAATAATTTTTAATTCCCCCAAAACTTGGCTACTAATATCCTATTGTTGACCAGAAGTCCTACTGATAACAGAAATATTCAATTAACACATATTTTGGCTCAGATCATGATCTCAGGGTCCTGGGATGGAGGCCCGGGTCGGGCTGGGCACTCAGTGCAGAGTCTGCTTGAGGATTCTCTCTCTCCCTCTCCTGCTGCCCCTCCCTCCTCTCTAAAATAAATAAGTAAATCCTTTTTAAAAAAGTCATAAGGAAGAGAATTTACAGTATTACACAGTATTTATTAAAAAAAACACACACGTATGAGTGTACTCACGCAGTTCAGAACCATGTTGTTTGAGGGTCAGCTATATTATTAAGACACCATGTCATTTACTTATTCACCATGTTGTTTGCTGCCTCTCTTCTTTATGGAGACTAGACTGTATGCTTCACAGTGAGGGAATCTGGGGCTATTGTGTTTATTAATGGATCACAAGTGCCTGAAATAAAGCCTGATATATATTCAGCTTTTAATAAATATCCACTGAATGAATAAATTATGTTCACATAGGAGTACAGAGCACTACATTCAAGGGCTATTACAGATATGAAAACTCTGCAGATAGAACATTGAATATACATACACGCATACATAGACATCTACATTTTCATAATAATCATTTTTTTAGTTGCTTCTCCCTACCCAGTTTATAAAACCATGTATGAAGAGATGAAAGCTTAGTAGGCTCCTATGGAATGATCTGCATAAGTACTTCAGATGAAAGAAAAAAACAAAAAACAAAAAACTGAAGAGATTATATTAAATCCTTGGAATTTCTTCAGTGCCTAAATGGATTCTTCTCCTTGTTAGAAGTTTATTAAATGATGAGTCAATTTCCTATGTTTCTATAATGTTTTCTTCCAAACTTTTATTGTGGCATATGTTTTTAATCCATAGTTATAATAATATAGTTATTAAATTAAATGAGTGCGTTTAGCATAATTATCTTAAGTAGATGAAAACTATATTTTCAGCCAGTTGGTTCCAGATTGCATTCTTTATTCAATTTTATGTTGGTGATCAAATTCCCCTTTGCTGTGAGCTAAAATTCTTGATCTATCCATCTTCTTCTAGCTCTACAGAACTTGCCAGCAGACTCTAGGAAAAAGCTCAAAAAAAGCTCATTTAAAAGTAACTGAATTGTGTTGTGTTAGATGATTATGGTGTTTTTTAGTACCCACCCTGGAAACGGCCTTTCAAAAACCATGTTACTTTCATGGAATGTGCCTAACAGTGATGCAATTAGGCATAAAGAGCAGAGAACTATCGGAAGACCTTCCTAACACACTGGAAAATATGTAGCAAGGTTAAACTCCAAGCCTAGGCATCACTCTAAATCAAGGAACACATGTCCAAGGTTAACTTTCCCCTGGAAAAAGGCATGTGCAGGCTCCTCTGCCTTTACTATACGCCCCCTTGTGGTCATGACATGCATGACTACGTGTACTGTGCTCCTGAAGGAAACGGATTTGCTCAGAGTTCAAAAACAGTATTTTTATCTAATTAATCATGGCTTCTTCATGTAAGGTAACTTTAACTTATTGGATCAGCAAACTTTAGTCTATTAACAATGATATGTGCCCATTCCACAGATAATTGAAATAGCTTTTAAGAGACCAGAGTCTGGATGCAAACTCCTTTCACAGCTGCTAGCCAAGGAAAGTGAAGATAGCCATCACACCTGTCTCAGAGTGTTGTGAGGATTAAATGTGAAGCAGCTATCACAGCGTTTGGTGTGTAGATGCTTAACAAATGTTCATTATTAATATTATCTCATTCTTCCAGGTTTTTTCAATAAAGTTCTTTCTCAGAAAACTGGACTGAATCCTCATCAAAAATATAGAAAATTTCAGACCAACAGGAATTCATGACAAACTGGGTTCTAATCTAGAAACAAAAAACTGTATTTGCTTTTGGTATGAAATCCATTAAAGTTTTCTATAAATGAAACCTTATCTAGATCAAGTAAACGTGCTCAAGCCCAAAAGGCTAGGCAAAGTCTAGAGCGTCAGCCGCTGCTTTCAGAAAGTTACACATTAGATCATAGCGAGGTAAATTGCTCTTTTATCTCATTTAAATTTACTAGGCATTAAAATGTCATAACTAAATATCCAAGCCCATTTAGCAATTTCATTTGTTTTATTTTAAGATTAAACCAATTATAGTGATTTAAATACAAGTAAGTCTGCTGCATTGTTTGAAGAACTAATAAAAATCCATCTGGACTCTAAGCATGATAAGAAATAAAAGACATATATTAATGTTGGAATGAGCACCTAGGTACCAGAAGATTAATATCTTTCAATTCCTAACATATCAAATCGTTCACATCTCTCTTGCCTCTTTTACAACTCCTTAAAGCTTTGATCATGTTTAAGAGTTGAGAATAATATATGATAGAATGAAATAATCTACACACACAGTTTTCACGTTATAGAAACTGATCTTTCTTTGTTCAATTCACTAAACTTTTACTGAGGAATACTATGCAGTAGGCTTTGTGCTAAAGGGACACTGGGAACATAGAAATGGATAGCAGATGGTCCCTGCCTTCAAGGAGATGAGAAAAATATGCAAAGAAATCATTAAAATGGCAAGTGGCATATGCAATCGAAGAAATGTTTGCAGAGTGCATAGGTTGTAAAAAAAGGTTGTCTTTGTGTGAGGAGGGGAAAGGACATTTGGACAGAAGGAAGATGGTTCATCAAAAGAATAAGGTATTTTAGAATAAGTGAAAAAGTGCTGTCTACAAAATGAGACTAACATGTGCAAAGTAACAGTGGCAGGAAATAGCTCCATTCAGATATCCTGAATCTTCTGTTTTGCTGGGACATAGGTTGTTTGTTGTTTGTTGTTGGGGTTTTGTTTTGTTTTGTTTTGTTTTTTTGCCATTAATATACTTTGGATTTTGGCCTGAAATCATTCTTGTAATTCCTAGTTCCGGCATTTTCTCAGCATATCACTTCAGTAAGTCCTGTTACTTTATACCCAAAGGGTCTACCCAAAACAGAGCATAAACACAGATTCTAATATTCACCCCCCCATAAAAATCAAAAGCAAACATGCAAATGTCGCTATTGTACAATATTCCCCTAGGTCATTTTCCAAAGCTTTAAACCATTCTTTTTTTCTGTTTCTCTTTGACAAATACTGTAAGATTCTGAGTTTTTAAATAAACTTCTTTTTAGTATCTCCCATCCTACATTTACATTGAATAGTACATTAAAGTCTTCCAACTGAATACTGAGTGAGTCAAATGGTTATGGGCAAAGGAGTAGGGTATTCTGGATGGGGAAAGCAGTTTGCCATGTGGTTCTTTACTCTAAATTAATCTTCTTAACTTCAGGGCAACTTCAATAGGACCTAAACTCTGTTGTTACAGAATAAAAAGAAGGACGGGAGGGAGGGAGGAAGAGAGGAAAGGAGAAAGAGTAGGATAGGCTTATAAGAGTAAGTCTGGCTTCCACAAAGATCTATTTTACAAAGAAAACTGAAATATGGAAACCAAAGCATTTGCACATTGGATACTCTAAATCCCAAGGGATAAAGGAGAATTGTCTCCACTAGTCCTCAGAACATGGTTAGGCTTGGTTCTGAGTACTAGGGCAAATGTAATACTTTTGTACCCAAGGCTTTGGAATCACATGGAATTAATACCCTGAATAAAAAGATCAATAGCCGGGACACCTGGGTGGCTCAGTTGGTCGAGCGGCTGCCTTCGGCTCAGGTCATGATCCCAGCGTCCTGGAATCAAGTCCCACATCGGGCTCCTTGCTCGGTAGGGAGCCTGCTTCTCCCTCTGCCTCTGCCTGCCTGTGCCTCTGCCTGCCACTCTCCCTCTCTCTCTGACAAATAAATTAAAAAAAAAAAAAAAAAGATCAATAGCCTCCAGGATGTCCGAAGCTGCTGTGTCAGCAATGATAAACATTGTTTAAATGCCTCACGGACAACATATAAAACACAGATTGGAAGCAACCAAGACGTCCTTCAGTAGGTGAATGGACGAGTAAATTAACGATTCATCTAGACAATGGAATATTATTCAGTGCTAAGAAGAAATGACACTGTATGACACCAACAGTGAACCCTAGAGTAAACTATGGACTTTGGATGATTATGTTGCTTCCATATAGGTTTGTCTGGTGAGTGGTGTTGACAATTGGGAAGATTACACAGATGTGGGGGTGGGGGAAATGTGGCAGATCTCTATACCTTCCTCTCAACTTTTTTGTAAACCTAAAACTGCTCTAAAAAATATAAAATCTGAAACAAGTGTGTTGCAGATGGATGAGTAAAATAATTTATAAGAATATGTGAGAAACCCCTTGGGACTTCCAAAAATAAATGGACAAAAGTCAAGAGAGAAGATTGGTTCTACTATACAATTAGGGAAGAAATTGATGAAATTCAAACTATTATTATTATTGTAATACTGTTTGTACCCATAAGCAGGCAGACTTAAAGAAATTCAGGTCATACATTTTTACAGAACAATAAAGATGGACACAATAATTAAAATATATTTCATGGCTACTATATGAGAGAACCTCGGGAATTTTGACATATTTGATCCTGAGAAGAATGCTCTGAGGTGTGTATTATCATCCCCATGATTCCAGACGAAAAAAAGAGACACAGACATTTTAAGTGCTTTG
Organism: Mellivora capensis; assembly: GCA_004024625.1. NCBI lineage: Eukaryota > Metazoa > Chordata > Mammalia > Carnivora > Mustelidae > Mellivora > Mellivora capensis. The sequence goes on along the minus strand of PISX010006631.1, from coordinate 9,527 downwards.
CTCTTGGTTGTACAAATAGTGAATAGCAGAGCTAAGTTGGAACTTAGGCTATCTTAACTCAAAGTAGCCACTGTTTTTCATAAGATATGAAGGCTCAGCTGTTACTTAGTTACATTTCAAAGTGGAGTCCAAGGAAATGAAATCATCATTCCCCAAAACAGTAGGGAGGAAAACATTCTCAACTTTTCTCAAGCCCCCAAATTAAGTTTACCAGATACAGCAAGTAAAAATACAGACGCTCAATTAAATTTGAATTTCAGATGAGGAGTAGATATTTTTTAGTATAAATATATACCAAATATGTTAACCTAAACATTTGCTCTTTATCTCAAATGTAACTTTAACTGGGTGTCCTGTATTTTATCTGACCAACCACACTTAATACTAAATTGTGGTACTCCCAGTTTTAATTTGTATTAAACATATTAAAAATAAAGAAAATTGAGAGTCAACATCTGAGTCTATAAGATGATTTCTTCAAGGCATCAGCACATGGCTATGTGCTCTATGTTGTTTTCACTGAAGCAGCCAGAAAATATGCTCAGAATTTTCTCTGAACTGTTGAGCAGATTTGCAAAACAGAACAAATACAGGGGGAAAAAGCCTTTAGAGAAGTTTTAGTTATCCTGTGTACCTCGATGTAAACTATTCTAGGGATTCTCTAGCATGTGATTCACTCTGAAAACAAAACAAGAGAAATAATTGGTGTTTACTGAGACTAGTGTTTGTCAACCCGAACCTGGCTACCATCATCATTTTATCCCACACTGAAGCCCTGTTCCTGCTTAACATGCTGGACAAAAGATGAAATCATCATATCTAACAGATACTATAGCAACAGGGAAACTCTGTGCTTTCAGAATGTAAAATTACTAAGCTTTACATGCAACTAAGAAACTGGGGTTCACATCAACTTCCTAACATTTAAGAATGTCTGATGTACTCAAAATCCTAAAATCTGATGTGGTCACCCATTTTACCTTTATTTTTCTGGGGTCTTGGGGTCTGAATACACTTAAAGAAGAGTGGAATCATTCCAGAACCACAGCCACCTCTGTCAGGGGTGTGAATTCCCTGGGGGGGGTGACAGTGTAAGTAAGCTACATTCCCAACGTGGCCCTCCCCTTCATTTGCTTTATGATCATGTGCAAATCCTGTAGCTTCTCTGTACACAGTGTGGGTGCTAAGAGCCTGAGTCTTGGGACCAGACACTCTGGTATTAAATCTGGCTGTGCCAATGGCATGTATGTGTGACAGAAACAAATCACTATGGTTTATCCCTAAGGGTTGTTGGGAGGATTAAAAGAACACTTAGAAGAGCCACAGACACATAGTAATTCTCAATAATGCTATTTATTTATTTTCTTAGCAAAAATAGTCTTATTGAATACAATATAGTACAAAGATAAGCACCAATAATTAGCCTCGTGCCTTGTGATAGTATATGAAACAATTCTGGATCTCTGTTTCCTTCATAGTAAGATGAGGAAATTTGAAAAAATGATCCTTGAATAATGATATGTAAAGTAATCTATGATACTTAATCCCAATTACTGTTGACCATTAGAAGGCATCTTTGGAAGATGTTTCAGATGGCAGGAAAACAAAAACAAAAACAAAATTCAGCACTTTGGGGAATGGAGTAAAGGCCCTAAAGCTAAATTTTCCCATTTGCTGAGTATGTTTCAGCCCAGGTTCCTTGGTCTGTAATCATTTTCCAACATATTAGCATCTCTGAGAGCCCAAATAGATGTAGAGATTATCTATTAAAATTCTGGAACTTGTAAGAAGAAAAAACAAAAGCTCCAGGAGGCGCAATGTTTTGCTCACATTCAGTAAGCAAGTTGGTGACTGTGGTAGCCACTCCCCCATAATGGGCCCCCAGTGACCCCACCTCCTGGGATTCATGCCCTTACATTCTTCCTGTTGTGTGGACTTGACTTAGCAATTTGCTTTGAATGAATATAATACATAGAAGGGAAGGTATGTGACTCAGAAATGTAGGTCAGAAAAGTCAGTTCTCTCTCTCTCTTCCCCAACACCCCACCATGCTCATTCAATCTGCTGGAAGCCAGCTTCCAAGTCATGATCACCCCAAAAGAAAGGCTCAATGGCAAGAAAATAAAGCTTTCTGCCAATAGCCGTGTGAGAGTTTGGAGAAAGAACTTCCATCCCCAGTCAAGTCTTAGGATGAACTGTGCCCTGAACAATAGCTTGACCACTTCATGAGACATTCTGAGTTGGCATCATCCAGCTAAGCTTCTTCCAGATCCTTGACCCCAGGAACTGTGTGAGAAAATATTTTTGTTGTTTTAAGCTGGTAATATTTAGGTAAATTTGTTATCCGTTAATAGATAAACAATGCAGAGATGGAGCTGTTACCAGAGCATGTTCTTGTTGAGAAGATAGCAATTTCTCTGAGTGAAGTGTGGAGTAACCATTGTTCATTCCTGTTTTCACAACAGGCCCAAGCAATAATGTGAAGTTGAAATTATCTGTTTACATAGTAATTAGTTCAAATTAGTTCAAAGTTGAAATTGTTATTTCAAGTTAAGCTCATTCAGCTCTAAAGAACTGAAAGCACTGAGAGCACTCCTTATTTACCAACCATCCCTGGCCCGAGTTGACATTTCTGGCTATTTACTCAGGCTCAGCCTAATCACGGCAAACCTCAAATCCACTTCTATTTAGGGTGGATAAGCATTTCTTAGAAATCCTGCAGGTGATGACAACTCCTGTATAAACAGGTGGATTGGATTCTTTATATTGTGACAACAAAACCCAGATCAGAGGACTTAAGTAGATTATATTTTCAGACATGTAACTATTTATATGGCAATCTTTTCAGGTATACTGGTATTTTAGTGCTGCCTTTACACCGTGAGAAAATATAGTAGACAGTCACTCCCAGGTTATTAAAAATATATAAGGCTTCAGCAAGCACAAAAATGGAGATAAGGATGAATCCATGCTGAGTCCAAGTGGCACTAGGTCATAACAGGTGAATGGATGGAGAACACCCCCTAAAAGTTGATTTTTCAGGAGGTCTGAGAGACTTCAAGCTACATTCAAAGCTCACCATGAGTTCCTAGATGGAGCAAAAAGACTGAATACAAATGCATTTGGAAAGTGAATGAGCTAGCTTCTGGGGAAGAAAGCTCCCCAGAGGAAGAAGGATCAAAGCCAAAGGAGTTAGATGCAGTACAAATGCCATGGTTCTAAAGGGAAAGGAGCAATTTTGACTGTAACATGGAATCTTCATTTACATTATCTCCCAGACATCCTCAACTTCAATTCATTTTTGGACCCCATAGATAACCGGGGCGGGGGGGGTGAGGTGGAACCTAAATAAAACATGAAACAACTGAAACAACTGTTTCATTTAAAACTCTAGGGGAGGTTCCATAGTGTAGTGGTTATCACATCTGCTTTACACGCAGAAGGTCCTGGGTTTGACCCCCAGTGGAACCAGGGGTGTGAAACTCCTTTGTGGTACCTGGGTGGCTCCGTGGGTTAAGCCTCTGCCTTCAGCTCAGGTCATGATCTCAGGGTCGTGGGATAGAGCCCCACATCGGGCTCTCTGCTCAGCAGAGAGCTTGCTTCCCTCTCTATCTCTTCCTGCCTCTCTGCCTGCTTGTGATCTGTCAAATAAATAAATAAAATCTTTAAAAAAAAAAGAAAAAACCTCTATCAGAGGGGCACCTGGGTGGCTCAGTTGGTTAAGCGTCTGTCTTTGGCTCAGGTCATGATCCCAGCATCCTGGGATCAAGTCCTGTATCTGGCTCCCTACTCCGCCGGGAGCTGGCTTCTCCCTCTCCCTCTGTCTGCCACTCTGCCTACCTGTGCCTTCTTATCTCTCTGTCTAATAAATAAATGAAATCTTAAAAACAAACAAACAAACTCTATCAGATATTGGGAGCACTGCCTTGGGACTCATTTACCAAAGAGTACTAAGAAGAGAGCTATTTTTTTTTCCTTAAAAATTAACCCACACACCGTGACACTAAAAGGTTCAGTGTTTTTGTGGTTGCATACAGGAGCAGCCAGTGTCACTTAGGGCAGAGCACAGTATATACCAAATGTGTCTGCTGGAAACACCCTTTGGAGTAGGATGGTATCCCAAGTGCACGTAACCCTCAGCAGAAGTGGACTGTTTTGGGAGCAAATGTAAAGCAACCTCTGGAGACTCCCAGGAATGGCTTAGACATGGAAACTTGGGAAAGGGGAGACAAGGACCAGTGAATCATGAATTACAATTGCCAGGACTACAGAAGTGTTCAAAGGCTGATAAGGTTGGAGAAGAATTGGGTTTCATGTACAAATATATGTTTAAAACAGAGCTGAAGGACAGGACGCCTGGGTGGCTCAGTAGCTTAAGCATCTGACTCTTAATTTTGGCTCAGGTCACGATCTCAGGGTCATGGGACAAGCCTCCTGTGTGGCTTCTGACTCATCGGGGTGTCTGCTTAAGATTCTCTGGCTCTCCTGCTGCCCCTCCCCTTACTCCCAAGCTCTCTTGCTCTCTATATAAATAAATCTAAAAAGAAAAAAAAAAGCTGAAGAAGGAAAGAAGAAAGGCACTTTCTTAGAATGAGATGGCTGGATGCAGCTAACAGATGCAAGAGCTGCAACTATAAAGCCACAAATCTTAGTAACTTCATATTGCAATCTACAGTGCATTCATATACAGAGATGCTGCATTGTTTCATTTTTTTAACATTGTTTTAAAAAAATTACCCCAAACCTTAAAATAACATAAATTTATTACATTACAGTCCTGGAAGTCAGATGTGCAAAATCAGTTTCACTGGGATAAAATCAGGGTGTTGGGAGATATGTATCCTTCTGGAGGCCCTAGAGCAAAATCCATTCCACTGTCATGTTTAGCTCCTAGCGTATAGCTACATTCCTGGTCTCGTGGGCCCTTCCTCCATCTTCAAAGCCAACAGAGTAGCATCTGGTCACCTCTCTGACTTCTGTTTCCATGTTTACACCTTCCCTCTCTAATTCTGACCCTCCTGCCTCCTTCTTATAAGGACCCCGATGGTTACATTGGTCAACCTGGGTAATCCAAAATAAGCTTCCCATCTTAAAATTCTTAACTTTGTCACATCTGCAAAGTTCCTCTCACCATGTAAGATAACATATTCACAGTTCTGGGGATTAGGGCATGAACATCCTGGGGATCCACTATTCAGCCTACCACATACATGGATAAGAGCCATGAATTTATACCTCACAACAAATTCCATCCTCTTCCATATTTCTGATCTTTCTCCAGGTAAAATGTTTCTACTTCACTTATCTTACTTTCACTTATCTTATTTTCCTTTATTTTAGGATTCTATAGCAATTTGACTAAGTTCACAGTTGTCATATTTGGGTTTATCTTACACAGAAAGAGATAGGTTAAGCTGTCCTCTTATGAGAGTATTCAACAGAATTCATTCAATAAGCAACCTTTGATTACCTTTTGTATGGAAGACAAAGTATTTAGCATTAGAGATACACAACTTACATGCTAGAAGTTTTCCAATCTTCTGGAGTCATGTCAGACTCAGGGCACCAAGGAGAACATTAGAGAGCAAGATAAAGGTGATGATCATAAATGCCATGACAACAATGCCACACACTTATATGGTACCTTCTGTATGCCAAGTACTCTCCTAATTCATTGCGTGTCTAAGCTTATTTAATAGAGAAGACAGTAATCCTGAAATTGTGAGTTAAACTCTTTAAAGTTATCTATCTGGGCATCTTATAGGTTTTATCATAGAGATTGTCTTGTGCCTAAGATCCCTACCTCATGATATGCTGGAATTTTCTAGACCTTTGAGAATAAATTGCACAATTTCAGTAGTAGGCATGATTCCTAAACATCTTATCTAGGATATACTCCCTCCCCTATTTGTACAAGCAGCAGTTCTAGCAAGTCCAAGGAAAGGATCAATACTTAGATAACAAATTAAGAGAACCACTGCTGCCTCAAAAGGAAAACAATAGTTCGTGTTTTTCTCCAATGGGAGGTGAAAAAAGCGTTCCCTTCATTTTACCCGATAATTCTTAAAAGTTGCTACGTTAAAAGTCAGTTTTAATGATCCCTGATCTGTGGAACAAGACTCTTGGGATTTAGCCCTAACTCCTTCACTAACTAGCTCCTGTGATCATAGATGAGTAAGCCCTCTGGGTGTGACTCTCTTCATTGGAAATATCAGTTTGTGCAAAATGGTCTCCTCCAACTTGGTCATCATCAGACTATTTCTATTTCTTGCTAATGGATATAAAAAGAAAGTTTTGTTGATAATTTCAAGTTAAAGGCTCTTTTTAAAAACTTACATTGATTTAATTTTTAGACCATTGATTTTCTGAGGGCACATTTGTTTTCACTGGTATAGAACAACAGATATTATTTCTAAGTTATCAAATGCCATGAGCATGGATCATCTACATCAACTCAGAGAATACACAACTATATGACTCCTACAGATAAGCCAATATTTCAAACTCTTCATGATTGCTTTCTTTTCCAGTGTGGCTTCCCTGTATCACAGCTTTATTTTTTTTTTTTAAGATTTTATTTATTTATTTGACAGAGAACACAAGTAAGCAGAGAGGCAAGCAGAGAGAGAGAGAGAGAGAGAGAGAGAGGAGGAAGCAGGCTCCCTGCTAAGCAGAGAGCCTGATGCGGGGCTCGATCCCAGGGCTCTGGGATCATGACCTGAGCTGAAGGCAGAGGCTTTAACCCACTGAGCCACCCAGGTGGTCCTGTATCACTGCTTTCTGAATACAATAACATCATCATCATTAATTATAATTATGCCTAATCTGCCAGTTGTTGATTATTATTCCTTCTTCATTCTCGACTTTTTATATTTTGGAATTTTTTTTTCTTTTTAAATTAATCTTCCCATCTGCAGTAGGTTTTTTTTTTTTTTTTAAAGATTTATTTATTTATTTGACAGAGAGAGAGAGAGAGGTCACAAGCAGGCAGAGAGGCAGACAGAGAGAGAGGAGGAAGCAGGCTCCCCACTGAGCAGAGAGCCCAATGTGGGGCTCGATCCCAGGACCCTGAGATCATGACCTGAGCTGAAGGCAGAGGCTTTAACCCACTGAGCCACCCAGGCGTCCCTGCAGTAGGTTTAAAACACATAATAGTCTTTGTATTGCAAAAAGTGTCCACAAGCCCTGCTTTCAAGGGACATATATGTGTGTAAGACTAGAGAACATCAAAATTGTCACGTTTCCACTGCTCACATCTCATTCTAGCACTTGAACTGCTGTGCAAATCAATGTCTCCTTAAAGTGTTACCATCTCTTACATCCTAATAGTCATATAGAAGAATTCTCCTCTTTAAGTCATCTGGCCTTGCTTTGTGAGCTCTTTTTAAAGGACATTGTCGTATCTGCCGACACTAAGGTAACTATGTAATGTTATTGTGGATGAAGATCTGGCCAATTTTTTCACAGGCCTACTATGATTTTTTTTTTCCAGTTTGAGAAGTAATTGGCATTCTTCACTGTGTAAGTTTAAGGCAGGTAGCATGATGGTTTGATTTACATCAATTGGGAAATGATTATACCAGGTTCAGCTAACATCTATGTTCTCATATAAGTATAATAAAAAGAAAAAAAAAAGAATAGGAAAAAACCCTTTTTTCTTTATGTGATGAGAACTCTTAAAATGAACTCTTCTAACATCTTTCCCATGTATCTCACAGCAGTATCAGCTACAGTCATCATGTGTACATTGCCTCCCTGGAACTTACTAATTTTATAGCTGGAAGTTTCTGCCTTTGTCCACCTTCCTCCAGCTCTCCCCTCCACCCACCCTCCACCTGTGGTAACAAGTCCAATCTTTTTCTCTATGAGATTTTTTAGTATATATGTATGTATGTATGTATGTATGTATGTATTTTTAGGACTCTACGTGTAAGTGAAATCATAAAATATTTGTCTTTTTCTGTCTTATTTATTTCACATAGCATAATGTATTTAAGTTCAATCCATGTTGTTGCAAATAATAGGATTTCCTATAGTTTATGGCTGACTCATATTCATGTATTATATGAGGACATATAATATAAGGAAACCATAAAATATGAGGAAATCCTACCATTTATATATTTATATATCCTACCATATATGTATACACACACACACGCACACAAACACACATTTACCACAACTTCTTTATTCATTCACTCAGCTTCTTTCAATGTCTTGGCTATTATAAATAATGTTGCTAAGAACATGAGGCTGCAGATATCTTTTCAAGCTAGATTTCACTTCCTTTGGATATATTTCCAGAAGTGGAATTGCTGGAATATATGGTAGTTCCATTTCTAATTTTTAAAATTAGAAATAGAGAAAACAAACTCTTAATTAATTAATTAATTTAATTTTAATTAAAAATTAGTCCCATTTCTAATTTTTTGAGTATCCTCCATAGCATTTTCCACACTGGCTGTACCAATTTACAGTTTCACCAACAGTGCACAAGTGTTTCATTTCTCCACATTATACCAGCATTTGTTATCTCTTTTCTTTTGATGATGGTGATGGCCATTCTAACAGATGTGATGTGATAGATCATTGTGATTTCAATATCATTTTCCTAATAACTAGTGATCCTTAGCATCTTTTCATATACCTGTTGGCCCTTCATACATCTTCTTTGAAGAAATGTCTATTCAGGTCCTTTGACCATATTAAAGTTATTTTTAATTTTTATAATTTTATTTATTTTTATTAGTACAGTGAATTATACATATAGTGTTATATTAGTTTCAGGTGTGCAATATGATTCAACAATTATATATATTACCCAGTGCTCATCACTGTAAGTATGCTCTTAATCTCCTCCACCTACTTCATCCATCTCCCCATCCACATCCCTCCCCTCTGCCAACTATGAATTTGTTGTCCTTTTTTTTTTTAAAGATTTTATTTATTTTAGAGAGAAAGGAAACATGAGTGGGGGGTGGGGACAGGCAGAGGGAAAGGGCAGAGAGTCTCAAGCAGTCTCCATGCTGAGTGCAGAGCCTGATGTGGGCCTTCATCCCATGACATTGAGAGGATGACCTGAGCCAAAGCAAGAGTCAACCACTTAACTGACTGAACTACCCAGGCGCCCTTGAGTTTGTTTTCTATATTTAAGAGTCTGGGGTTCTTTTTGATTGTTTCTCTTTTCTTTGTTCATTTGTTTTGTTTCTTAATTTCCACATGAGTGAAATTATATAGTATTTGTCTTTTTCTGAAAGACTTATTTCACTTAGAATTATATTCTAGAAATCTAGAAATCTCTCTCTAGATTTCTTTCATGTTGTTACAAATGGCAAAGTTTCATTCTTTTTTACAGCTGAGTGTGTGTGTCTGTGTGTAACTATATATATAGTTATATATTTATATATAACTATATATCACATCTTTTTTTATCCATTCACCTTTCAGTGGACACTTCGGTTGCTTCCATGTCTTAGCTATTGTAAATAAAAACTAAAAAAACATAAGGTTGCATATATTGCATA